>JAJIBD010001084.1:0-128404 GCA_021461705.1 Cryptotis parvus | reverse complement strand
TTTATAGGCAAATTTTGTAAGTTGGAGCTGACCTCCTGGTGAGGGGCTCGGCCAGCCCCTGGCCTAGTCCAACATTGCTCCAAGGGTTTTCTCACATGTGCGGAGAGAGACCATGCTGGCCGGACTCAGAGTGGAGATTTGGGCTCTGCCCTTTCCTCCAGCTCCATGCCAGCTTCCCCAGAAGAGAGGCCACCCACGCCAGACCCACAGCTAATCTGCAACCCCGGGAAGAGATCCAGACCCATCCACTCCAGACCCACAGCTGCGCTGCTCGGCCGGCCCCACGTGGAAGCAACCCATGGAGCTGACCTCCCGGTAAGGGGCTCAGCCAGCCCCTGGCCTAGTTCAACATTGCTTCCAGGGTTTGCTCACATGTGCAGGGGAGAGACCACGCTGGCCGGACTCAGAGTGGAGATTTGGGCCCTGCCCTTTCCTCCGGTTCCATACCAGCTGCCCTGGAAGAGAGCCCACCCACGCTAGACCCACATCTCTGTTGGTGGACGGCTGCTTTACAGTGGCACTATTCTTAGATAATGCTGATTTTAGGATAAGGTCCTTCCCAGGAACTTTCACATTTATACATTGTATACAGTTCTAGATAGGTTCTAACTGATACCAATAAGCCTAGCAAGAAGCCAGAGCAACCCACACATCATGCAGTCAGTCATTCTCAACAACCAGACTCTAGTTCCTCAGAGCTCCATCTAAGAGAAAACCTGATCTTTCCCCTTTAAGTTTCATCAGTAAATAATTGAGGTGAGAGATTTCTACTGAGAATATACCACCTACACGGCAGAGCCTGGCAAGCTACCCATGTTTTATTTGCTATGCCAAAAACTAATAACAATATGGACCTCCATTCCATCACTTGAAGAATGGTTTGAGGCTCTTCCTGTCCCTGGCGCAAGCACATGCCCTTGGGTTACACTTTCTTTCTTTCTTTTTTTTTTTTTTTTTGCTTTTTTTGGGTCACACCCAGCAACGCACAGGGGGCTACTCCTGGCTCTGCACCAGAAATTACTCCTGGCGGTGCTTGGGAGACCATATAGGATGCCAAGGATTGAACCCAAGCCAGCACAGGCCCGGCCACGTGCAAGGCAAATGCCCTACCCGCTGGGTTATCGCCTCCCGCCCCTGGTTTACACTTTCTTGTGACAGGACGTATGGAGATGTTACTGGTGCCCACTCGAGCAAATCGATGAACAATGGGAAAACAGTGATACAGTGATTCGTAATCTTCATTTTTCCTAACAGCTGCATAGTATTCCATTGTGTAGATGTGCCAAAGTTTCTTTATCCGGTCATGAGTTCTTGAACACTCTGGTTGTTTCCAGGTTCTGGCTAGTGTGAATAGTGCTGCTATGAAAATAAAAGTGCAGATGGTGTTTCCCGCTTGTGTTTTTGACTTCCCAGGGTATATCACCAGGAGTGGTATGGCTGGGTCAAATTGGAGCTCAATTTCTAGTCTTTGGAGGAATGTCCATATTGTTTTCCCAAAAGGCTGTACCAGTAGACATTCCCAGCAACAATGGATAAAAGTCCCTCCACCCCCTCGCATCCACGCCAGCACTTGTTGTTCTTGCTCTTTTGGATATGTGCCAATCTCTGTGGTGTAAGATTATATCTCATTGTTGTTTTGATTTTGATTAATGATGATTAGCATGTTTTCATATGTCTTTTGGCTATTCGAATTTCTTCCCTTGTCGAGGTTTCTGTTAATTTCTTCTCCCCATTTTTTTTTTATAGACCTCATTCCCATGACCTGATGGAATGGTTTGAGGCTCTTTATGTTCCTGGAGCAAGAAGATGCCCTTGGGCTCTACTAGCATGAGACGGGACATATGGAGATGTTACTGGTGCCCGCCGAGCAAATTGATGATGAACGGGAAGACAGTGATACAGTGACAGTGATTTTTTTGATGGGGTTGGCTGTTTCTTCTTGTAAAGTTCTACCACTGTCTGATATATTCTGGATATTAACCCCTTATCAGATGGGCATTGGGTGAATATTCTTTCCCCACTGTCTTTGTATCTTGGTCACTGTTTATCTTGGTCACTGTTTCTTATGAGGTGCAGAAGCTTTTAATTTCATGTAGTCCCATATATAAACAAAGTAATTTTAAGTTGCAATTATTCCCCCAAATAAAATAGCACTTGGTAACTAAAAAGAGGAAAAGAATTAAAAGCCAGAGAGACAATACAGAGGCTGAGGCTCTTGCCTTTCATCCCACCAACTCTGGTTTGATTGTTGGTATCTCCAGGGGTCTCTCCTGAGTACCACAGGGTATGGTCAACATCCCTGTAACCCCCTATCCTCTCACCCCCACCCCACTCTCCACAAGCCAAAGAAATAAGAACCTTACTTGCTCTGTAGAATTTGTTTTCCAAAGTCCAGGACTGCTCCTTTCTTGATTGCTTTATTGATTTTACTATAAATGTCCATTTTTCATCTTTCTGCAGTCTTAATCTTCAGTGATGTCAGAAAGCTGGTTTATGCTAGATATGGTCTAGTGCCTACGCATTGACTTGGTCTTCTCTTACAGTTCTCATGACTTCTAGTTTATTCCATGTATCTTTTGTGATTCTAAATCCAAACTAAAGCAACTTCAGTGTACTGTAGCAGCCATCTCACATTACACGCACTTGATTCTGGAAATCACGCCTATGCATCAACCCCAGATATGATCAATTACTCTTTTCTCCCTGTGCCTTTTGAAGATTCTGGTGAATAAAAGCACTACTTACAAAAGTGAATGCTTAATAATAGGGACATTCAATAATGTCAATGTGACATTAAAACTAAATTAAACCCTTTGACAGCGATAATGAAAAGCAGTAATTAAACAGCATTAGGTTAACAAAGTAGATAATGAATACTTGCTAATCACCTATGGATGGAAGTTAAAATAGGGAAGGAAAATGTGTAGAGCAGAAATTATGAAACTTATAATTATCTATAGAGTAGGCTGAGATTTGCTTCAGAGCCAATAATTTTATAGTAAACAAAAGAGTTTTGTCATTCCAATGTTTAGTAAAATGGACAGTCAAATAAAATATATGGTTCAGAAGGAAAAATTCCTTGACTGAAAGAAGTTGTCCATCTAGTTCACTTTTCCTTTCTCCAAAGAGTAAATGCTTGATAAATACTTGTTGGATAGAGATTCAACTCAGCTGTCAAGTAAATTATATTAGAACATTACTATTTTAATATACTTTACATGAAAACACAGATATCACAATTCCTTCAATTGTGTATAGATGGAGAACATTAAGTTTTTAAGCATTTCAATAAAAAGCTTCATTTTTGTTTTGTTTTTGGTCATACTCTGTGGTGCTCAGGGTTTACGCCTGGCTCTATCTATACTCAGAGATCACTGGCTCTATCTATACTCAGAGAAGGTCCAGGGATCCATATAATTGGATACCAGAAATAGAATCTGGTTCAGCTGGTTGCAAGGGAAATGCCCTACCTACTGTACTATCTCTTTAGTTCTACAAATTTTTTTCTTTTAACTTGCCTCATGACCTATGTAGAGGTGGTAGACTTATTGGTGTTACTCTGGACTTTACAGAATAGGCCTGTACCTTCTCTCTGATTGCAATTTCTAGTTGATCTTCATTCCCTTTTGCTCAACAGTGCATCATAATTACTTAATATCCTTTGGAGATGAAATGAGTTAAATTTGCCAAAAGACTAATGAGAGGAAGGAGGAACACACAACTGAACGTGCTCATAAGCACATTTATGCAAAGGCTCTTCCTGGGATATTATGATGCTTCACTGGTCATGACTTGGTGTATCACTCTCAAAGTAAGTTTAATGGAGGGAGAGGGAAGGCCTAGCCCTAATTACTTATGTAAAATCATTTGCCATCTAATTGATAGAATTAAGGCTTGGGAACAAATTTTAATAAGAATGATTTTGGAGCTATTTGACCATATTCTCTTTCCATCTCTAGCTTTTGTCCATGTTTTTTGGACTCTGGTTCATATTTAAAGTTAACTATTTCTGAAAAAGTTAACAAAGCTGATCTTTCCTTTTTATGCTTACATTAGCAGCAAAACATTTGGTCAAAAACAAAACAAAACAAAACTTTTATCATTACCTTGCCTCAGAAGAAAAAGTAAAGAAAGGAAAAAATATATAAAAAAACACAAAAGGCAGAATCTAGACTATAATATACTAAATTTGCTTTGGGAAAATTGAATCTGGCAGCATAATTTTATTTCCAGAGCCTGATACATAATAAATATCTAACATATTTGTCACATAAATTGACAGATGATTAAATTAAGATAGTAATAAATTATTAGTTGTAGTATTAAGAGATTACAAACAAAAACTCGAAAAGTAGTGTAGTCATAGCAATAAAAAATTGTTTTATATAGGGGCCAGAATAGGTAATAACTCAAAGAACAAACAATTTAGGAACCAACTGTATGATAAGAATAAGGTGACATTTTGGGGTTGAGACATAATGCAGAGGGTAGGACATTTACCTTGCATGTGACCTACCTGGGTTTTATCCCCAGCATCCCATATGTCCATGAACTTCACTAGGAGTAATTTCTGAGTACAGAGCCAGGAGTAACCCCTAAGTATCACAGGTGTCATCCCTAAAACAAAACCAAAAAACCCATTACAAATTGGTGAGGAAAGACTGGACTATTTAGTGTGTGATTTGGGTTCACCTGACTGATTGGCTTTTTTAAGAAAATGCTATTTAAAGTTTTTGAATAGCAATAAAATACATTAGACTATTAAATAATTGGAGCCAGGAATATGGTTCAGTGGTAGAGCATGTACCTCACTCATATGTGAGCTCTAGGTTAAATTCCTAGCACTACAAAAAGAAAAAAGAGGTCCCAGAGTAATAGTACAGTGGGTAGGGCATTTGCCTTGCATGCAGATTCAATCCAAGATTCAATCCAAGCATCCCATATTGTCCCCCCATCCCCACCCCTAGCCCACCAGGAGTAATCTTTTTTTTTTTTTTTTTTTGCTTTTTTTGGGTCACATCCGGCAATGCTCAGGGGTTACTCCTGGCTCTGCACTCAGGGAATTACTCCTGACGGTGCTCGGGGACCATATGGGATGCCAGGGATCGAACCCAGGCCAGCACAGGCCGGCGGCGTGCAAGGCAAACGCCCCTACCCGCTGGGCTATCACTCTGGCCCCAACCAGGAGTAATCTTGAGCACAGAATCAAGATTACCCAATGGGTACTATTGGATGTGGTTTAAGGAGAGAGAGAAAGAGAGAGAGAGAGAGAAGGAAAAAATCTGAAAGATTATTGACATATAGCAGAGAGATTTGATTTTTCCCTTTTTAATTCAGTCCTTAAAATTCTGTGATTCATTCCTGTTTCTCAATACTACCTTCTCAGATTTGATAGTATGGGAAACAGAATAATGTAAAGTGGATTTTTTCCATTAACCAGATCCACTCATTCATTCATTCATTCATTCATTCATTCGTTCGTTCGTTAGTTCATTAATCCATTCAACAGTTAAGCATCCTAAGTAGGTTTATCAATAAGCCAATTTCTTTTGAAATTTGTTGTCTAGAGTGCAAAATAAGAGCTCAAGTAGTAAAGATGATAGATATTATTACATTATATTAGGATTAATAAGGACTGGAAAAAAAGAAGTATATTATAAGGGGGGTTAGAAAGTATGGGGAGAGCAAAATAAATTTCAAATAAGGTAAACAGGATCATTTTCCCTAAGCAGTGAAATTTTAGCAAGCACTTGAGATAACAGACAAGTAATCTGTGAGGAAAGAGGTTAGGATAATCAGAGTAAAGTTTTTTTTTTTTTTGGAAAAGGCAGTAACTCAAAAATTGCTTTATTCCATTTTTTTAAACCCCCCTTTTTTTTAAGGTTATATCAGCCTTTTTAAGAATCCACAAAGGATAACAGAAGTTCTACCTATAAAAAATACATGAGTAAAAAAATATTTGTACAATTTCAGGCAATCTTGAAAGACTCCTTGAGGTTCAGGTACAGAATCCAGGGAGGTAGCAGCAGATTTTTGAGGTATCTTTAGAACAGAATTTCTTTTCTTTTCTCTTACACTTTAATTTATACACAGCAGCATTTCTTTTTTTCCAGATTTTTCTTTTTTTTATTAAATATTTTATTATACCACTGTGAGATATACAATTACAACGTTGTTCATGTTTAGAGGTTTTGGTCACATAGTGTTCCAGTACCCGGCCCTCCACCAGTGCCCATTTCCCACCACCAATGTCCCCAATTCCCTTCCCCTCCCATAGCCTGCCTAAATGGCAGGTTCTTTTTATTTTTTAAGTATTTTATTATACCACTGTGAGATAGACAGTTACAAAGATATACAATTAAAAAGTTCATATTTGGGTTTTGGTCATACAGTGTTCCAGCACCCATCCCTCCACCAGTGCCTCTATGGCAGGTTCTCTATTTGTTCCCCTTTCTCTCTCTTTTAATCAGAGTAAAGTTTTAAAGGTAATTAATGGTGAAATTTTTTGGTCTTTAATTTGGATAGAAAAAGGGAGTTTTCAGGTCTTTAATCTGGGTTTAAAAGGGAGTTTGGGAGTGCCTAAGCCGGTACAATAGGTAAATCACTTGCCTTCCCTGTACCTGACCCAAGTTTGACCCCTGGTACCACATATTGTCCTCTGAGCCCTCCAGGATTGATTTCTGAGCACAGAGCCAGGGGTCAGCAGTAAGCAAAACCAGTGTGCCCAAAATGCAAAAAGAAAAAAAAAGGAGTTTAAGGTTATTTGGTTTGACTTCTTAGTTTGAGAGACAGACCTAATGATGCTCAGAGCTCCTGATAATGCTTCGAGGACCAGGGATCAAAATAGAATTGGAATCATGCAAGGCAAGTTACTTAACTCCTGCACTATTTCTCTTGCTGTGACTTATCTTTTAGAAGGACCTCTTTGAAAATTATGACTGTAATTAGTCAAGCATAACAAATATTCCTAGATTTGTTGTAAGTAATGAAGATGAGAAATATAAACTCATTGGGAGCTCTGAAAAATAATGGGATTAGGGTAATGCTGAAGTCAGAATCAATAACAATTCCTAATGAAATGATTGTGGGGTATGACTTTAAACTGGAATGATCTGTGCATTTTAAGACTTTAGGGTCTAAACAACCAGAAAGTTTGAGTTGCCATCAACTGAGTTAGAAGAAGCTACTGACAGCACAGATCTGTGCCAGATTTGGAGTTCAGATGGGATACATTGACCTTAGATACTTGTTAAAAAAAACAGATAAAATACAGGAATAGGACTGGGAAGTAAAAATAGCCGAATTTAGAGCCCAGAATGGGGTTCAGCAGTTAAAGCACATACCTCACATATGTCCCCAGTATCACAAAACAAAATATTTATATATTACTATTTTTTTTTTTTTGCTTTTTGGGTCACACCCAACAGTGCTTAAGGGTTACTCCTGGCTCTTTGCTCAGGAATTACTCCTGGCGGTGCTCGGGGAACATATGGGATGCCGGGATCCAACCTGGGTTGGCAATGTGCAAGGCAAACGCCCTACCCGCTGTACTATCGCTCCGACCCCCTAATATATTACTATTTTTCTATCCACTGTATTCTTTTTTTTAATTGAATTACCATGAGATACTCAGTTACAAAGTTGTTCATGGTTAGGTTGCAGTTATACAGTGTTCCAACACCCTTCCACCCTTCCCTTCACCAGTGTGCATTTCCTACCACCAATGTCCCCAGTTATGCACTGTAATTATTTTTACAGGTTTTTAAAACTTTTTAGAAGTTAATATGTGAATAATAGAAAATAGGAAAAAAAAGAAGCAAAGAACATAACCTTACACAATGACATGCAATTGTGCCTAACATATCTATCTAGACCCTGTTTACCTACACAACTAAACAGTCCTTATGTCATTAAGATCATATGTTTATATAACATGCTTCTTTATATAGCATGAATATTGACCATCAAAGTCCCATAGCTACATGAATATTAACTAAACGAGAATACACAATACCAAATAGGAGGAAAATTTTTTTTTATATTTCTTTTTCATTTATTTCATTAAATTACTGTAATTTACAGTTATTGATAGTTGGGTTTTAGACATAATATTTCAACACCAGTCCCACCACAAGTAGCAGCTATCTCCACCAGTGTTCCCATATTTCCTCCACACCCAACCCCTGCCTCATCCTCACCCATCAACTTGACAGGCACATTATGAACTTTATGTGGTTTCAGTTTAGAACTCCTGTTTTCAAGTCTGTGTTTCGAATATATGACTATACTACTCACCATATCACAAATATAACTGAAGACTTGATGCCTGTTCACCTTTTCTTTTTTTTAATTTTGTGGTTTTTTAAATAAATTTTATTATACCACCATGAGATAAACAATTACAAAAATGTTTATGTTTGGGTTTCGTCCATACAGTGTTCCAGCACCCATCCCTCCACCAGTGCCCATTTCCCAATACCAATGTCCCCGATTCCCTCACTCCTCCCCTAGCCTGTGGCAGGTTCTTTATCTCTTTTCTCTCTTTTTTTCTTTCTCTCTCTCTTTCTCTCTTCCTTCTCTTACATGTTATGGATTGTAATACATGTACTTATAGGTTATCATGTGTATCTTTTTGCCTGTATTTAATGCTAAGTTCTATGTGGTAATAGCACTTTCGACAATTATGGGCACACTGTTATCTGTCTTATCTAACCTCTGCTCCCACATGTTTGTGGTAATTTCCACCTTTGACAAACCTCCTGATGCACGTTTCGCCTGACCTTGGATGTTGGTATCATAATATGTATATATATATGTATATGTATACATTTATGTCATGCAAATAAATGCAATCATTCTATATCTGTCTCCTTCTGGCTAATTTTACTCAACATGATCCTCTCCATGTCCATCCATTTATAGGCAAATTTCATAACTTCATTTTTCCTAACAGCTGCATAGTATTCCATTGTGTAGATGTGCCAAAGTTTCTTTATCCAGTCTTCAATTCTTGGACACTCTGGTTGTTTCCAGATTCTGGCTATTGTGAATAATATGCTATGAACATAAAAGTAAGGATGGTGTTTCCGCTGCATGTTTTTGGCTTCCCAGGGTATATTCCCAGGAGTGGCATGGCTGGGTCAAATGGGAGCTCAATTTCTAGTCTTTGGAGGAATGTCCATATTGTTTTCCAAAAAAGGCTGTACCAGTCGACATTCCCAGCAACAATGGATGAGAGTCCACTTTCCCCCGCATCCACGTCAGCACTTGTTGTTCTTGCTCTTTTGGATATGTGCCAGTCTCTGTGATGTGAGATGATATCTCATTGTTTTTTTTGACTTGCATCTCTCTTATGACTAATGATGATTAGCATTTTTTCATATGTCTTTTGGCCATTCAAACTTCTTCCTTGTCAAAGTTTCTGTTCATTTCTTCTCCCCATTTTTTGATGGGGTTGTTTGTTTTCTTCTTGTAAAGTTCTACCAGTGCCTGATATAGCCTGGATATTAACCCCTTATCAGATGGGTATTGGGTGAATATTCTTTCCCATTCTGTGGACTATCTTTGTATCTTGGTCATTGTTTCTTTTGAGGTGCAGAAGCTTTTTAGCTTCATGTAATCCCATATGTTCATCTTTTCTTCTAGTTGTTTTGTTAGTGGTGTTTCTTCTTTGACGATGTCCTTAGCTTCAATGTCGTGGAGGGTTTTTCCCATATTTTCTTCGATGTACTTTTATGGATTAAGGACTGTTATTGAGATCTTTAATTCATTTTGATCTGATTTTTTGTGCATGGTATTAGACAGAGGTCCACGTTCATTTTTTTACATGTAGCTGCCCAGTTTTCCCAGCACCAATTGTTGAAGAGGCTGGGAGGAAAAAAATTTATCCAGCCTTTCTTGGCAACAAAGACTTCTTAAAATACAAAAATGGTAACAAAACAAAAATGGCAATAATTCGTATAGATAAAGATATTGGCATAGTTATAAGGAAAATACTGCATTCCCTGTAATGTTCAAGTGAAAATGAGACAAAGCAACCCCTCAAAAAAGTATAAGTTTCTAAGAGAATTCGTTAACCTATCATACTAGTAAAATGTTAGTAAAGAAGCCAAGCGCTAATGAAGCACCAAAACTGTGTTCCTGCATGCAGCCAGAGATGCCACAATCAAACCAGCAACATCCAATGCCACCAAGAACAGCTCCTTCCTCTATGAGTCCTTCTGGCCCTCTGGGGCCAAGCACAGAAACAAGACTTGAGGTTTATCACTCAGAGATGGTTTAACAGGGTCAGATCCAAGATGCTCCCTTTCTATCGGCAACAGAGATATATACAAATTGGGTTAATTCACTAGTTCTACTTTTTTATCATACATTGTCACCTCAGGACAACTAAACGCTTAGATGTTGCAAAGTAATCAGTGAATCTTGTCCACAATAAACACGGGTATCACTGTATCACTGTATCACTGACTTCCCATTCATCATCTATTTGCTTGAGCAGGCACCAGTAATATCTCCATATGACCTGTCTCATGCAAGTAAAGCCCAAGGGCACCTGCTTGCTCCAGGAACATAAAGAGCCTCAGACCATTCATCAGGTCATGGGAATGAGGTCTATAATTGTTACTGGTATCTGGCATATCATATATTACACGGGTAGCTTGCCAGGCTCTGCCGTGCAGGTAGCATACTCTTGTAGTCATCTCAAAATCCAGCATTTATTGATGAACCGCGCGGCCGCTTGCGGCCACGTGAGCCGGGCTGTGATAGGCTGGTCTGCTGGATGGAGTTCTGACGAGGGAGAAGTCCGGATGTGGAAAATGGAGGTCCTCATGGAGTGGAGGGTCGTCTGGCTTGTTGTGAGGCTATGCTGGGGTGGCGGGCCAGGGCTAGAACCTGCCATACCCAAACATGGGTACTTTATAAAATACACAGCTAGACCTACAGTTAAATTCTAGACTATCTTCTAGCTGAGCTACTAGCAGAGCCCTTCACCCTTCCTCATTTTTTCTTCACTGTTTCCAGTTGTAATTTTAATTAGAAATTTTTTCATCAAGTAAGAATCTGACATTCTGTATTTCACAAGCCTCTTCCTACCACACCTCTTATTACTCGACACCCAGTTATATGGAACTCTTCCTAGTCCCTAAGTACACAATACTGTTTCATGCTTCCATTCCTTTACTTAGTGTCTCCCAGTTGAGTCTCTAGACACTGCCCTTCTTACATCACTCTCCCACCATTCCAACCTTATTCATACCTCTCATACTTGATTTTCAAAGCTTATCTTTGGAAAGCAAGCCTGGTTTTAATCCTGTTGCCCTTCAGACTGGATTGTCTTTCTGTATCGACAAAGCATCTTGTAAATATCATTCATATTATACTTACCATCTCTATTTTCTAGTCTATCATCTCATTCAGATTGAAGCTCCTTCAGGGAAAGGAATGTATTTTCTTCATCTTTGTATTCCCAGCACTTGTCACTCTGTAAACACTCAAAATTAATAAAGATTTCCCATACTGGTATTGATTGAAGTTTCTTTCTTTCTTTCTTTCTTTCTTTCTTTCTTTCTTTCTTTCTTTCTTTCTTTCTTTCTTTCTTTCTTTCTTTCTTTCTTTCTTTCTTTCTTTCTTTCTTTCTTTCTTTCTTTCTTTCTTTCTTTCTTTCTTTCTTTCTTTCTTTCTTTCTTTCTTTCTTTCTTTCTTTCTTTCTTTCTTTCTTTCTTTCTTTCTTTCTTTCTTTCTTTCTTTCTTTCTTTCTTTCTTTCTTTCTTTCTTTCTTTCTTTCTTTCTTTCGCTTTTTGGGTCATACTCGGCAATGCTCAGGGGTTCCTCCTGGCTCTGCACTCAGGAATTACTCCTGGCTGTGCTCGGGGGACCATATGGGATGCCAGGGATCAAACCCTGGCCGGCATGGCGGCAGCGTGCAAGGCAAATGCCCTACCCGCTGGGCTATCGCTCCGGCCCCCTTTTTGAATCCTTTCAATATAATAAATCCTGTGCCACTGACTTCTGGAGGAATAACAGACTGAAGAATAGTTCAATGACATCCTCCAAAACACAAGCTTCTACCACATGCAAGCCTTTGTCCGTGGTCTCAAACAGAATAAACTAGAGAGTTTAAGCCATGACTGTTACCCATTGTTCTATCTCTCTGGCCCTGGATTCTTTTTTTCTTTAATATTTTATTATACCACTGTGAGATATACAATTACAATGTTGTTCGTGTTTGGAGGTTTCGGTCACATAGTGTTCCAGTACCCCACCCCTCCACCAGTGCCCATTTCCCACCATCAATGTCCCCAATTCCCTCCCCTCCCATAGCCTGCCTCCATGGCAGGTTCTTTATCTCTTTTCTCTCTCCCTCTCTTTTCCTTCTCTTATATATTGTGGATTGCAATACATACACTTAGAGGCCATCATGTGCATTTTTTGCCTGTATTTAATGCTCAGTTCTAGGTTGGTATTAGTTCTTTCAAAATTTATTCGCACATGTTCCCTTCTCTGTCTTACATAACCTTTGACTCCCACACGTTTGTGGTAATTTCCACTTTTGGTAAGACCTGATCCACTTTTCGCTTGACATTGGATTTTGGTATCTTAATATGTACATATATGTCATGCGAATAAATGCAGTCATTCTATATCTCTCTTTCCTCTGACTAATTTCACTCAACATGATCCTTTCCATGTCCATCCGTTTATAGGCAAATTTCATAACTTCGTTTTTCCTAACAGCTGCATAGTATTCCATTGTGTAGATGTACCACAGTTTCTTTATCCAGTCATCAGTTCTCAGGCATACTGGTTGTTTCCAGGTTCCAGCTATAGTGAATAGTGCTTCTGTCACTGTCACTGTCTTCCCGTTCATCATCTATTTGCTCGAGCGGGCACCAGTAACATCTCCTTATGTCCTGTCTCATGCCAGTAGAGCCCAAGAGCATCTGCTTGCTCCAGGAACATAAAGAGCCTCAAACCATTCCATCAGTACATGGGAATGAGGTATATAGTTGATAAAGTTCTTGCCTTGCACATGACTAACTAAAGGCACATATCACATATGGCTCCCTGAGTCCTGCAGGGAAGATCTCTGAGCACAGGCCAGGATTAAGCCATGACCACAGCCTTATATGGCCCAAAATGAGAGAGAGACAGAGGCAGAGACAGCGACAGAGACAGAGACAGAAACAGAACAGAGAGTGAGAGAGGGACACACATACACAGAGAAGATCTAACAATGGTGACTCGAACCTGCATTTTACTCACTACCTATTCCAATTTCCTTTGAATTTTTAAAATGGAATAAGACTGACCTTTCATCATTTTTGTCTGAGATAAATCCACAGCAGTGTTGATTCAGCCAGAGATGCAGAAACTCAATATTTCTACTGCAAGCAGTATGTTAGCTAACAGTTCATTTAAAAACATTTATCGTGAGGAGCTAGAGATACAGTACAACATGTAAGGTGCTTGCCTTGCACACAGTCAACCTGGCTTCAATTCCCAGCACCACACAGTTTCTTACGCTCCTTGCAGGGGAACCAGGATTAAGTCCTGAGCACCATTGGGTGTCCCTTACCTCCAACTCCCCCAAAGTTGTTTAAAAAACATTTATTATTGCACATATTATGTAAGACATATGCTCCCTATGGAAATAGAAAAAAGAAAGTCTGTTAAGTTTAAACATTTTCTGGAATTTTCTAACCAGATTAAGTTCTTACTGCTTCTTACAAGTTTTGAATAAAAGTTGCTTTCACAAACACAAAAAGTTAACTTCAAGGATCAAATGACTGATAGTTCTGTATGTGACTCTCTTTTAGTTAGCGTTTACATATCTTCTCAGTTGTTAAACTTCGTCATTAATGAGTGACCATCTCCACTTGCCTAGATCTGACAAAAATAGTTTTATGTCCCCAAGATTGCTACAAAGATAAAAATTAACATGGTAGTATTCACAGATTTTTTTTCTTTTTACAAGATGCAAATATGGAATGTAAAATCCATTCTTGGGAGCTGAAAAGCACAGCAAATATACAGTCATTGTTAACCTGAACTAATGTTTAGGCTCTACGTAAAGAACTACCATGAAGACTCCTCCGATATCAAGAACAGTGAGAGTCTTACATATGTTTTCCTCAGTGTAATTCACAGATATAGGTTTTATATGGTCTCTAGTCCATTTTGAATTAATATTTGTATATGATGTGAGACAGGGACCTAATTTCATTTCCTTTGGCATGTGTTTTTTTTTTTCAGTGTTTGCAGTACCATTTGTTGAAGAGGCACTGATGAGATAATTTTATAAGATGGTGTAAATAAAACATTTAGAGCATAGGACGCATATGATAATGACTCAAATATTAGCCCAGGACATGACAAAGGGAGGAACGGGCAGTCTAAGACTCTCAGGGGTAGTTTATCCACAGAGTTTACGGAGTCAGTCCCATATTTAATGACCAATTACACTGTATGGGGTCTTATAATGGGAATATCTATGGTGTCTTCTCCCCAGGAAACTTAACAACCTAAAAATGAATAATTGAAGAAAAATTGGTATGAATAGTAACATACACTTATCTATCTATCTATCTATCTATCTATCTATCTATCTATCTATCTATCTATCTATCTATCTATCTATCTATCTATCTATCTATCTATCTATCTATCTATCTATCTATCTATCTATCTATCTATCTATCTAATTTATTTATTTAATTATTTATTTATTTTGTTTGGGGACCATATCTAGTGATACTCAGGGGGTCTTTCTGTTTTCCTGGTACTCAGGGGGTCTTTCTGACTACTGCACTCAGCAGTAATCGTTGGTGGTGCTCAGGGAATCATAGGCAGAACTGAGGATTTTAACTGGGTTCTACCGCATGGAAGTCTATACCTTGCCTTCTATCTTTCTGGTTACTGAACAGAAATGTTTAAGACTCAAAATGTCTTAGAAAACAGCAGAGTTTAAGAGAACTTACTTGTAATGTTTAAGACTCAAAATGTCTTAGAAAACAGCAGAGTTTAAGAGAACTTACTTGATTACACAAGATGATTCTTGACATAGTAGGTTTGAATGGAATGGTTCAGAATAGCCCAAAACTGTTTTGGCATAGTGTGAGATAAATGCTTTGTGAGGAACAGATGAATAAACTGTAACGAAACAGATGCAAGAGACAAGAGTTTCTTGTTAATGATGGAGGTAATGCCTTGGGAATGCTTCCCTAACATAGTTTTCCTTCTGATGATTCTTACTTAGCTTTCTAAGGTAATTTTAGCCTTTAAATTTAGACGAAGCTATTGGAGTTCAAAACAAGGTGAAAAGACATAAGAAGCATTTTCTGGTTGGAAAGAGTTGAAACCCCTCTGGTCCTGGAAGGAGGAGAAGAGAAACAGTATGGCAGGAACTGACATATTATCTTCTCACCCTTCCCATCTCCCTGGGGATTAAAACTGAGTGAGCAATAAAAGGGGGGTAGAAACGTTCAGATGATTTAGTTGTTTATTTTTTCTTTTTGGATCACAAAGGTGATGCTCAGGGATTACTTCTGGCTCTGCACTCAGGAGTTATTCCCTGAGGTGCTCAGGGACCATATGGGATGCTGGGGATTGAACCCGGGTTGGCAGCAGCAAGGCAAATGCCCTATCCACTGTGCTATCACTCCAGCCCTAGGCAACTCTTAAAGCATGGGATTTTCCTCTCAATTTTCAGAACAAAGCTGAAATATTTTAAAACCTCTCCCTGCCTGGGAAACAGCAGCAGAGCCAACATGGGGTCCCCTGTCAGGGAACAGGAGGATCTGAAATAGTGCCTCCCAGTCTGTGCACAGGATTTAATAGAACCAGAAGTTGCTTCCTAGCCAGCATAAGATTAAAGTAATGATAGACCCAACAGACCTGCAGAAATTTGGGATCAGATTATGGGGAGCTGTAAGGAAAAGACAGCCCCCTGCGATATTCAAACAAGCAAGGTCATCTTAATCTCAGCAGAGTAGTAGAGGACAGAGTAAGACCAAACATCAGACATCCAGGATCAAAGAAGAACCAGAGGTCTGCATGCCTGTGAGGATGTGTAAGCTACTCCACATTCTGAAGGCAGTTTAGGAAGAGGCAGAGAGGGAGAGATGCCTTGCTTTGGAGAAACTGCCTGAGCCGGAAGTTTACATCCTGAGGTGAGGAAAGGCACGCGAAGGTTACATAGCAGACAAATGGCGGAGCCCCAGAGCCTGTGACTCGGTTGATACACTACATCTGGATAAACTCTCAGGAGGATGAGTTCTTGAGGACTTCAGTAGTTGTACCAAGGAATGTGGATTGAAAACCACAGGTTTCTGGGGAATCACTGTGGATTTTGGGCAGAAGAGTTGAGTGGCACTAAAGCCAATCTGGACATATAGGACAGGGTGAAGAGAGGAACATCTTGACCAGGATGGATGAAACGAGCAGTATCTTAAACCAGGTCAAAACTGAAAACTCAATACAAAACAACAATAAATCTAGAGGAAGGGCATACATACTATACTGCTTATAATATAATTAGGAGCAGAACAATAGCAATGGCTATGTGTTATCATTGTGAAGAAAATGACATCAGCAGACAAATGGGGAGTTGGGGAGAGACAGTTTAAGGAGGTAATGAATTTAGTTTGTGATATGTAGATGGTGTCAACATTGCAAAACAAAAATTAAGGATGGATTTTAAAGGGACATAATTGAGTTTTTAATCTGTAATCAGAGAAGATCGTGAAATTAATCTTCAAATTGTGGACACATTTTTGTTCACTTGAACCCACTCTTGTGTTTACATTATCATTTACAATTTGAGAGAAAAATGAAATGACAATATTTATTTATTATTAATTAATTATTAAATTTTGATCTTTTGGGGTCACAGTCAGCGATTCTCAGGCATTACTCCTGGTTCTCTACTCAGGAATTACTCCTCTCTGTGCTTAGGGGACCATATGGGATGCCAGGGATTGAACTCAGGTCGGTTGTGTGCAAAGCAAACGTCCTCCCCTCTGTACTATTGCTCTGGTCCCAAAATCACCATTTTTAATATAGTATATTTTCTCTCCCAAGCTTTGAGAACATTCACTTCAGTCAAATGAGAGGTGAATACAGAAAACTAGAGAACATAAATAATCAGTAATGTTCTGTAGTTAACAGAAAATGTTTCTGATATTTCCAGTCCTTTGTTAGGCTTATCTATTTCCAGATTGTGTACCCAGCCTCATGGTTACTCAATAAATACCTTAACCCTTCCTTGTTTATTATATCAAAAAATCTGTCAACAAGCCATGGTGATGCTTTCTTCACTACCAAAAACTTGAGTCATTTGCTGAGATAATAATCATCACAGGTAGTCACCTAAGGAGAGTGAGTGATTCCCAGACATAGAATTAGAGGCTGGGTGATGAAGTACAGAACTAACTGGTCAACCCCTGTAGGCTGAGCCAGGGCAACCTCAGCAAACATAGTGAAAGCCAAGAAAAGAGAGGGGGCCATTTTGAGCAGAAATATATTTCTAACAATAGTCATAATTGCTTCTATAATGCAAGCTGACTCCATGCCCAGAACTGGGCCAAATGCTTTAAAGCATTATCTCCTGTAATCCTCACAACCCTGTGAAGACGTATGATTACCAGATCCTTTTGAAGATGAGGAAACAGAAACTTAGAGAAGGAAGTAATTTGCTCATAGATGTAAATTCATAGTAGAAATAGGAGTCTAACTCAGGTGTGAGAATTCTGTAGTGATCCACTCTCAAACTAGCATGGAAGCTTGGACTGAATTAAAAATAAAAACTAGAAAACAATATTGCACCAGGAACTGAACAAATAGACCAGCAGGTAAGGCTCTTGTCTTGCATGTGGCTGACCTGTGTTCAATCCGCGGCACCCTCGAGCAGTGCCAAGACTGATTTCTGAAAGCAGGGCCAAGAATAAGCCCTGAGCACTGCAAGTTGTGGCCCCAAACCCAAAAACCTAAAATCAAACTGGGCAATCTAGCACCAATCAGTGAAGACCACAACCAAATACCTTTGACTGGTTAAAGACCCAACCTGGCATTGTAGAGCAGTGCTCAAAGGGAGTCTCACTGAGGACATGCTACTGGCCTGGCTAGCCAGGCAGACAGCATGGATCCTGCCTCTGAAATGACCAAGCAACCTGAAACCCATTTTTTGTTGACTTCAACCCAAGGCTTGCATGACTCTTTACTGTTTCCACTTCTTTTACAGTTCCATGACCTCACACCACACTGAAGTAAAAAAAAAAAAAAAAAGATACTGGTTTGTTGCGGCAGCTGCTGAACACAGATTATGAAGGGGAACCAGTGTCCTTTTGTCCAGACCAACTCACCAAACATGAAACTATGATGAAAAGGTGTAGTATTTTCTGATGCTAAGGTCATGCATGAGGGGCCAGGGCAATAGCCCAGCGGGTAGGGCGTTTGCCTTGCACACGGCCGCCCTCTGCCGGCCTGGGTTCGATCTCCGGCATCCCATATGGTCCCCCGAGCACCGCCAGGAGTAATTCCTGAGTGCAGAGCCAGGAGTAACCCCTGAGCATTGCCTGGTGTGACCCAAAAAGGCAAAAAAAAAAAAAAGGTCATGCATGAGGTCACTCCAAGTGCCCAGTCAAGAGACTGTCACTTGAAAACTAAAAAGGGTGACCAAGTTTGGGGACTAGCACTGGTGAGAAAATACATCTGAAGCCATTCCCGCCCAAGCAATGTTGCTACTGTTCTGTCAGGTTCTTAGAAACCAGGCTCCTTTGAAAACTGTTCTTCATCTCTTTTGTTTTAGGTCAAAATTCATTTGTTTTAGGTCAAGACTTAAGAGAGTAGACACTGACTTTTAGACGCGGGGATAACTACCCACATGCCCACATGGAAGATGTGGTGTCGGTCATGTTCTCTGCCCTCTCTGGGAGGCTTCTTGATAAATGTCATTTGGGGGATGTAATTCTCTGACCTGGGCGAGTGGAAACAGCTGCTGTTTTACACTTTGGAACCTCGATTAATGGTTACACTCTGCACCTCATCCTGAGGTATTGCTCAAACTGCGAACACCTCAGGGCACCTTGTCTCATTCTAAAGTGTCCAGGTGCTATTTCTAGGTACTGTGTTTAGAAGAAAATTGGACTTCCTATTCCTATACTCTGAAGTAAATCCTGAGCTTCTGCCCTCTCTGGAAGTCCATGTTACTGCTTCAGTTTTAGTTATTGATGGGAACATAATGGGGGTGGGAGACAGAGTCTCAAGGAGCATGGATGTCTGTAAAGGTCATGAAGCTCCTAGCTGACCCCAAACACACGCCTCTCAGGATATGAAGCCATCTTTCACTCAGTTTTCCTGTGAAAGTGTTGAAATAATGACTTAGCCACGAAACCACCCTTGCCTAGGACCAGGGTTTCATCAGTCTAAGTCAGAGAGCAGCCACACCTCCCCTTAATGATTTTAACCCAAAGTCTGTCCCAACCAATGAGACTCCAAACCAGAATAATCATTAACATCACCACAGACTGACACACAATGATTGTAATATGATTTCCTGTCAAGTTTAAATAAACTTTCCATCACCTTGCCTGATGGCCCTTCCTCTGCTTTAAAAGTTGTACAGGTTGTTGCTCAAGTTCATTCCACAGATGAGCTGAACCATCTCAAAAAAAAAGAAAAAACCCCAAGCAGGGAATTGTTGAGCACAGGTGGAGTCCTGGAGCCTGAGATACACTTTAGGAGCCGAGGAATCACTGAGAGGAAGCGAGGGAAGCTGCTCCGGGTCCTTTTGCTTGTCAAGAGATCAGAGGGACTTAAAGGAGAGAGCCGAAACCTAGTCACAGAAACTTGGTGTGGGATGTAATTCAGTCAGCCAGAGAGTATCTAATGACCAAAGTTCAGAGTGCAGTGCTCCTTATAGAAAAATAGTACTTGTCCATTTGACTGATAGGGTAAAGGGAAGACCCTTCATGGCAGTCACATAGGGTATAGAAAAGGAGTACATTTAAGAACCTGGATTCCCCTCTGGGTTGCCGAGGGAAGTTACATGGTCTCTCTGGGACAACTTTCCTATCTGTAAAATGGGTTTGAAAACAGAAAGCTTGAAAACATCTACCTCACAGCTATCTATGGAGGGTCATATGAAGTCAGTGTGTTGGGGGTCATATGAAGTTGGTGTGTTGCAAATAGAAGATACAAAAACAAATTCTGGTTTCTCTCTCTCTCTCTCATTCTACATTCATCCCAGATAATTCTCACTCACCCTTACTTGGGCTTGGGTGAGTGAGGCTCTCAGAGGGCTCTGGGCTTTAGAGTTTTCCTTAAAACTTTCTAATCCCCCCCAATGTTTCTAAATCCTCTCCAGTGCTGTCCAGCATGGACTGGCCAATATGACAGATTCCATGTTTTAACTCTTTTAGGGATATTCTGGCTTCCATATTCCTTCCTCTCCTCCAGCTCACCCCCAAAACATTTGTAATTGTACTTGGGCCAGGCTGTACTGGGATGGGCCAGGCCACGCAGTGCTCAGGAAGTCAAACTCCTAGGCCTGATACCTGCAAAGCATGAATCCTAGGATTGAGCTGCATCTCAGTCCCATGAGAACATTTTGCCATAAAAGAATAAAAAGAGGAATTTAAAAAGAAATGGTAAAGCATGAAAAATTAATAACAAAAAGGATGAAACATTCCAATACATTAAAAGATATGTGTCTTCATGGCAAATTCACACAAATAATTTTCTTTGGACAAGACCCAAGGAATTGTCTTCTGACTTTTTTCATTCCTTCATGGTATTATTATACATCGTTTTAAGACAATAAAAATTTTACTTTTCAGTGATTTAACTTCTGGAAGCCTGGAATCAGAGTCTAAATCTAGAACATATACTGCTATATTAGAAAATGGCAACATTGCAGCTTGCAAAGAGTTCTTTTCTTTCTTCCTCCTTTCCTCTTTTCTTTTTCTTTTAGGTCACACCCAGCGATGCTCAGGGGTTATTCCTGGTTATGCACCCATATGGGATGCTGGGGATTGAACGCAGGTCGGCCACACGAAAAGCAAATGCCCTAACCACTGTGTTATGGCTCCAGCCCCTCCCTCCCTTCCTCCCTTCCTCCCTTCCTCCCTCCCTCCCTCCCTCCCTTCCTCCCTCCCTCCCTCCCTCCCTCCCTCCCTCCCTCCCTCCCTTCCTCCCTCCCTCCCTCCCCTCCCTCCCTCCCTCCCTTCCTTCCTTCCTTCCTTCCTTCCTTCCTTCCTTCCTTCCTTCCTTCCTTCCTTCCTTCCTTCCTTCCTTCCTTCCTTCCTTCCTTCCTTCCTTTCTCTATGGAGAAATGAAGCCAACCAGTAAATACTTTTCTCTCTCTTATGAGAAAAGAGAGAACATAATGGGTTATGCCCAATCGGTTATATGGCAGAATGTTTGCCACAAACATCACGAAACTATACACAAACACCATTGCTATTGCTTGCAGCAAAACTATAAGACATCATTGCTATTGCTTCAGATTTCTCCCTACATGTCTCTCATGCTGACGGGAAAGGAAGAAAAACCAAAAGTGAATTACGATAAAATTTTTAACATGTGAGCCAGGGATGAACTTAGACACTGGGTTTGATCCCTGGCACCACCCAAACAAAAAAAAAACAAAACATAATTTATTATTTTCAACATGGATCAACCTCAAAAATGGTACTTAAAGTAAAAGAATCCAGAGGCCAGAAAGAGTACAGGGATTAATTGCCCCGCAAGTAGCCAACTACGGTTCAATTCTAGGCACCATGTATGAGCCCCTTACCACCACTAGGAGTGGCCCCTGAACACAGAGCCAAGGTATCACCAGGCCCAAAAGTAAATCCCAAAAAGTAGAGGAATCAACCTACACAAGGACACATGTTATAGGACTCCATTTATGTGATATATCCAGAATAGATAAATTCAGACATACAGAAAATAGTTTAGTGGTTGCCAGTGGAGTAGAAGAATAAGCATGACTACATGATTCTGGGGCTTAGGGGCATGATAAAAAAGTTCTATAAGTAGATGCCATGGAAAGTCACATAATAAATTACTGGGCTACTGTAATATTGTTAAAATAGTATTTTTATGTGATATGTTAACACAATAAAATGTACCACTATAAGTAGTTATTAGCATTATTATTAATAAACAACTTTTCATTTTATTTTTAAAATGTATTTAGTTTTGCTATTTTGGTCACACCCGGCAATGCTCAGGGGTGACTCCTGGCTCTGCACTCAGGATTTACTCCTGGCGATGCTTGGGGGCCATATGGGATGCCGGGAATTGAACCCGGGACAGCCGAGTCCAAGGCAAACACCCTACCTGTTGTGCTATGCTCTGGCCCCTAAGTAGTTATTATTATTAATTATTGTAATTGAACCTTATGGAGAACTGAGTAGAATGTACTTCAGAATAAAAGGTTGCATTTCCTAAGTTCTAGAAAATGAGGGAGAATGTTGCTGTCACTTGATCACTTGATCACTTGAATCCCGTTATTCATCGATTTGCTCGAGCAGGCGCCAGTAACATTTCCATTGGACCCTATCACGTGCCAATGTAGCCCAATGGCATCTGGTTGATTCAGGAATATGAAGAGCCTCAAACCGTTCCTTCAGGGTCTTTACAAGGAAGTCTGACCATCTTGTAGGTGGGCAGCCACGTGATCTTTTGACATCCTGTGGGATCCAGTCGGTAATGGCTCTAGTCTAGCGGTTGTCTCCAAATCGCATTACATGTTCAGCCCATCTGATTTTCGATGTCCTGGCAAACGAGACAGCGTCCCTGATTCTGGAATAGCGACGGAGGTCCGTGATATTCCAAGCATAGCTCTTTCGATTCCTCTCAGGGAGACCCGAATAGCATTCTCATCCTGCTTTCATAGGGCCCAGGTCTCTGAGGCATATGTTAATGCAGATGCATTATGTTAATATACGTATGTTAACATACACCAGGTCTCTGAGGCGTATGTTAATGCAGATGCTGTCGGTACTCATCAACACACTAGTTCAGCTCTTCACACGCTACCTGTCCGAATGCAAGGTACTCTCACAATGGAAAACCAGCAGGACAGTTCTACTGTTCAAGAAGGGAGACATCCACGACATCGGCAACTATCGCCCCATCTGCCTGTTTCGGTCATCTACAAGCTGTTTACACAAGTCATCCTGAACAGGATTGACAGAACACTAGATGAAGTGTCCTTCATGCGAGCAAGCTGGCTTCCGGAAAGGATTCAGCACAATCCACCATATCCACACAGTAACCAAGCTCATTGAGGTTTGTAGGGAGTACAAGATGCTGCTCTGTCTCACGTTCATTGGTTTAAAGAAAGCCTTTGATTCTGTGGAGACTGAAGCGGTCATCGAAGCCCTAGCCAAACAGGGTGTTCAAACCCAATACATCAAGATCCTTCGTGAGCTGTATTACGGATTCACCACCAGGATCTCACCATTCTACAAAGAAGTGATCATTGATGTCAAAAGAGGGGTTCAACAGGGTGATACCATTTCACCAAAACTCTTCAGCGCCACCCTAGAGAACATCATGCGACAATTAGAATGGGAAGAAATGGGAGTGAAGATAGATGGTCGGCAACTACACCACCTCTGCTTCGCTGATGACATCGTTCTAATAACACCAAACATTAGCCAAACGGCACAAATGCTGGCTGACTTTGACTGAAAATGTGGAAAGATAGGTCTACAGCTGAATCTGAAGAAAACTATGTTCATGAGAAATGAACTAGTTCCTGAGGCCCCATTCACTCTCAATGGAACAAACATCTCTGAATGCAGCAGTTATGTGTACCTAGGTCGAGAAGTCAACATGATGAACAACCTAAAACCTGAGCTGCGCAGGAGGAAAAGAGCGGCATGGAATGCCTTCAAAGGCATCAAAGAAATAGCTAAAAGGACAAAGAACCTCTGGCTCCGGGCACATCTCTTCTACTCTACCGTTCTCCCTGCATTAACATACGCCTCAGAATGTTGCTGTAGAAAGACTTAAAGAGGGCCAGAGCCATAGTACAGCAGTGACAGTGTTTATCTTGCATACAGCTGACCTGGATTCAATCTCCAGCATCCCATATGGTCCCCCCATATGGGGGGTTACTCTGGTGGGTGCAGAGCCAGGTCTAACCCCTGAGCATTGCCTACTGTGGCCAAAAAAGCCAAAGGAAAAAAAAGGAAGAAAGAAAAAGAAAGGCTTGCAGAAAGTTGATTAACCTAGAATAATCCTCACATTTTCTGATTTTTGGTGCAACTCCTGTGGCCATCTTGAACTATGAGGTAACCTAGAGGAAAATATATTGAGTCAAAATAATGAAGTAGTGGTTTAGGGACCAGAGATGTGTCTGGTTAAGCACTTGATTTACACATGTGAGTCTCTGGGTTTGATCCTTGAAATCACAAACAAAAGTAGTGGTTTTGATTTATGATGAAATAATTAACCAGCCCTGATCTCCCATAACTCCTTCGTGTGAAAAAAAGACAAATATATTTATTTAAGCCACTATTATATTTGCTTTATTATAATTATCATTTCTGTCTTGACCCCTGAACTCAACCCTTATTAATATAATCACCAATCTCAGAAGGGCCTGAAATACTACCTTATAACTCTATCAACTTTCTGATTCAATTCATTCTTGGATTCTCTGTTCATATTTAACCACCTGCTTTCTACTTCCCATCTCACCGTGTAAGGATGACTGGGTCTCCGCTTCACTGGCAAAATAGAAATCACCAGATCAGAAATTCCTCTAATCCTTGCCAAACTTGCCTGCCTGCTTTTCCTCCCTTATTATCTTCTCTCTTATTACCACAGAGACAAAGTCCTTCCTCCTCTAGAGGCAAATGTCTTCACCAAGTCTGAGGTGGTTCCTCACAATTTCTCAGAGGCCTCATTCTCTGTTACTCCAGATGCCCCATGATATTGTTTGTATGCATATCTGGTCCACAAACATGTTTTGTTTGGTACAGAGAGGGTTTTTCCACCTTCCCACCCCACCTTTTATTTTACTAGCAATAAGAAATATTTTGCATGAATCATATCCTTAATAGTGTATGATTTCACAAGTTCTTACCAACTTGTACTCAGTTTTGTATATACTACCATTATGACAGTCTAACATATCATCTAAACTCTAGTACCTCAGGGAATTGTTTAGAAAGAGCCCATGCTCAATACAAAAAGTAGTATGAGACTAATCTCCAAGGCCAGGCAAAACAGGGACTAGGAGGACTTGTCAGTGATTGGAATCTACCCCAGTGTGGGGGTGTGTGTGTCAGAGGTTAGGTTAGATAGAGAAGGGATCAGTGTGCTAACAATTGTTGGAAATGGTAACGCCAGACTAGAACTGAGCATTGAACATAGGCAAAGGGAGATACATGATAAACCCTAAATGTATGTATTGAAAACCCCAATGTATAAAAGAAGGGAGAGGAGGAGGAGAAGGAGGGAGAAGGAGGAAGGAGAAGGAGGAGAAGGAGAAGAAGGAGAAGGAGAAGAAGAAGAAGAAGAAGAAGAGGAGGAGGAGGAGGAGGAGGAGGAGGAGGAGGAGGAGGAGAAGGAGGAAAAGTGCTCAGAGGGGCTGGAGCGATAGCCCAGAGGGTAGGGCGTTTGCCTTGCACGCAGCCGGCTCATGCCAGCCCGGGTTTGATCCCTGGCATCCCATATGGTCCTCTGAGCACTGCCAGGAGTAATTCCCGAGTGCAGAGCCAGGAGAAACCCCTGAGTATTGCTGGGTGTGATCAAAAAAAGCAAAAAAAAAAAAAGAAAAGTGCTCAGAGATCAGTCCTAGGCGTTCTTACTCTGTAAACATTCACTTCAATTCTTTTCTCTATTCATTGGTCACACCTGACAGTGCTTGAGGATCACTCCCAATAATGATCAGGGGTCACGGGGTGTCAGATTTCTAACATAGGGCTTCTGTAGCCAAAGCATGTGTCCCACCGCTCAGCCTTTAAGGTCAATCTTCTTATAGCTCTAATCCAGCCCTGTCTTCTAAACTAAAGGTTCATCTGCTCAGCAGTCTAGCCAGCCTTTCTGATGCTTAACCCATGGGCATGTCAAACTCATCTACAAGTCCTGAACCTGGCCCATATTCTGAACTCCTGATAGATCCCTCATCCAGCACTTTATATTCTAAAAGATTCTGAGGTTCTGATCACTGCAAGGTGGTACAACCCACTCCTACCCTCTCCAGCCAAAAAAATTTTTGAATTCTGACATCTGTCTTTCTGCCTCAGTGTCTTTGTGTCTATGTCTCTCTGTCTGTCTGGCTCTCTCTGCATATGTAATCAATCACCAGTCAGTTTTAATTCTGATGCTTCTAGAATTTTCCACATCTCTGATGCCACTATGGTGACTTGAGTTTCTCACCCATTTTATTGCAGGGTCTCTCACATTTGCTACACCCTGCACTCAAGTCAGAACAACCTCTTGAAAAGCAAAGTTGGGATTGGAGGCGATAGCAAAGCAGGTAGGGCATTTGACTTGTGTGCGGCCGACCTGGGTTCGATCCCCGACATCCCATATGGTCCCTAAGCACCGCCAGGAGTAATTATTGAACGAGGAGCCAGGAGTAACCTCCTGAGCATTAGTTACTCCTGGGTGTGACCCAAAAAGAAAAAAAAACAATGAAAAGCAAAGCTGACACTTCGGTCCTTTGCATTGAGCCTTCCCTTTGCTCTCAGAAAAAGTGATCTCCAGACAAAACCCCAGCACGCCTTTCTTGATCTCCCTGAACTCTTACTTTACTCGAGGCAACATACTTAGTTTACTTACTTAAGGACAAATAAATTCTAGAGTGCAGAAGGGCCAGCCACGTTGGAATCCTAAACCAAGCTCTCTAGGTTGTAAACCTGTGCGTTGCTTATCTGGACACATGTGATTCAAAGATACCAATCAACTAACAAAGTTCTGAAATGTTCACAAGGATGAGTAAGAAAATTAATTGGGAGGGCGAGGGGGCCAAGTTCAATTTTAAACATGTCAAATTTGATGTGACTACAGTATTTTCAAGTGAGATCTCAGTATACATATATAAGGGTGTGGATAATAATCCTCCAAGAGAGGATTAGAGTGTGTCTGTATTTACTTTAGATTAAAGATTCCCAGGGCATGCTATCTAGTTGTGAGACAAATTCAGTGGGTGGATTAACCCCAACAGAGTTTGCTCTATGGTTGACATAAAGATGATTCTATGGTTAAGAATATTTTTTTATTCTGTAAAATAAGTGTAATACTTGACAATAAAGAGGATGAGAAAATAGCTCAAAGAGGTGGTGTGCACAAGGCCCTGAATTTGTTCTCTGGCACTTTATGCAGAGTTCTCTTGGCATAGTTACCAGAGTACTAGTGGCTGTTGCTCTGGTGGCTCCCAGCACCACAGGCCCAACAACCTGTTGAACTTTCAGGTAATGCCTGGTGTAACTGCTGGCACCCCATCACAGCTTGGGGGCAGGGAGTTGGGGATGGCTCAAAGCAAAAAACAAACACAAAAAACTTCACTTCATTTGACAGACATATAGATATATGGTAAAAAATATAAATAAACTATAAATGAATAAAAATAATAAATATACATAAATAGTATATAAGTGAACTATAACATGATCAACCAAAGAAAATGCAAAGCCATAATGGACATTGATCATGACAATTCATTTATCATAACTTAATTTAAAAATTAGTTGCCCAAGATAGCTATTCCAAATGGGCAAAGATTCTAAATATTGATTCCAATGGGGGATAACAATGTATAAGAAAAAAGCTAATATAGGTAGCGGTGTAAAAAAAATGAAGCTAGTAGTAATGAAAATTAGTGCAGGAAAAACAGCTTTCATACAGTAGATACATTTGTAAATTCATAAAGTTATCAAATTTAATTTCATAAAGGTAATTATGAAATCTCAGACCTTTGGAGACCCTTTACTTTGTTCCTATTTTTAAAAGTTCCTTTAAAACTATGTGGGGGCTAGGGATACGATCCTGTGGGCTGGAGCTCGTGCTTTGCATGCGGCAGCCCTGGACTTCATTCACAGAACAGCATGGTCCTCCAGCTGGTAGTGACCCCCAAGAACTAAGCCCAAAGTAGACCCTGTGCGCTGAAGGGCTTGATCTTAAAATAAGTTTATTTAAAATGTGAGTTTGGTTGCTGCAGGTAGTACCTGTGCCCTTTCAGAAATCTTGGCTGTCCTGCTCCCCGCTCTGTTCCTGCCACTCCTCTGGTCTCTCATGTCATCCCTAAAACCCCAGTCCACGAGGACTGATCCCAGACCTCAATGCCTTTCCCAAACCCCTTCCTAGAACACCTTCATTGTTTAGAGCCTGCTCCTCAGGAAGGCTCATACACAGAGGCTATCTGTATGGACTATATCTCCTCCAGAGATAAGCTGGAGATTCTAAGCTCCTCCATGTTAGAAGTCCACAGATTCTAGGCTTCTTAGGATTTGTCCTTTCGTGTGACTCAAAACTTCTAATAGGGTACCATCAGCACTCAGTTTTTTTTTTTTTTTTGCTTTTTGGGGCACACCCGGCAATGCTCAGGGGTTATTCCTGGCTCTGCACTCAGGAATTACTCCTGGCGGTGCTCGGGGGACCATATGGGATGCCGGGATCGAGACCCAGGCTGGCACGGGCCAGCCACGTGCAAGGCAAGCGCCCTACCCGCTGGGCTATCGCTCCAGCCCCCAGCACTCAGTTTTGTTGTTGCTTTTGTGGTAGGGATTGATCCCAGGTCTGCCTAAATGTTAGTGTCACAATTCTGGCCCTTCTCTAGTTATTTTGCATGGAAAATTAAAGATTCAAATTAGTAGCATTAGGTGGAGGACAGGGGCAAGGACTGAACTCAGAGCGTCACACATGCCAGGCGAGTGCTTTGCCTTTGAACTACACCTCTGATCAAAGAATCAAAGTCCTGGATGATGTTCATGGGGATAGTCAGTCTCTTTTTTTGTGGAGTAGTGGGGGGGGGTGTTAACCATGGAGCCTAGTGCTAGGCATGTCTAGCACTCGACCTATCTCCTCAACGGGGCCACTCAGTCTTGCTGAATCTCTTAGGATCAACCAAATGGGAGTTTTCTGAATGGATAATAATATTGTATTTATGAGCTAGAGAGATAGTACAGAGGGTATGGATCCTATCTTGCATGCAGGTGGCCTGACTGAGATTGATCCCTGGAGCCACATGTGGTCCCCCCAAGATATGTCAGGAGTGGTCCCTGAGCACAGAGCCAGGGGTAAGCCCTGAGTACAGCCCAGAGTGGCACCAAAACCAAAATAATAATAATAATAATATTAATAATAATGAAGTTATTGGTTTTTTAGAAAACTTTTCCTAACTTAGCTCCAAAATAAAAATTTAAGGAGCTATATCAATGGAGATGACAAGGTCAAAATAATTACATTTTTAAAGATGTATTTTCAACTGGAATGATAAATTGTTTTCCTGTAGAAATTTTCACTTAAAAAGTTCTGTCTTCACAATACAACATGGCTGCGACAATGAAGTAAAAAGATGATCTGTGCTTAAAAAAATAACTGAAAGGACGTTTACCCAAGTGCCAATTCTACCATTAGAACAAAGTATATTTTAAGGCTACAGCAATAATGCAGCAGGTAGAGTATCTGCCTTGCATGTGACTGATCCATGTTTGATCCCCAGCACCCCATATGGTCCCCTGTGCTCTTCCAGGATCCCTGAGGGAGAACTAGGATTAACTCCCAGTACCTCTGGGCATGGCCCCCTGAAAAAGCATGTGTTAAATATCTGTAATATGAATTAAGACTCCTGTGATAGTGGGAAATGATTATTGTGGAAAAGAACTGGATGTCGAAAGGAGATAAAGTGATATGGTAAAGTGATAATACCTTACAGTAATAGTATAATAAGTATGTAAGTGATATACTTATATACTTATACACTTATATAGTATATAAGTGATAATACCTTACAGTAATAGTAATAATAATTGCAAACCTCAGTACCGAAAAGAAGAGAGAGAGATACTCAGACAGAGACAGAGACAGAGAGAGAAAGAAAGAGAGACAGAGAGAGAGAGAAAGAATGAGAGAAGAAAATTGTCTCTATAGAGGCAGACCTGGTAGGGGAAGGAAACTGGGGACACTGGTTGTGAAGCATGTACTTGGTGACGGATACATGCTGGAACATTGTAAGACTGAAACTCAATCATGAGCAACTTTGCAACCATGTATCTCATGGTGATTCAATTAAAAATTTTTTGAAGACTTCTATTATGAAGTTTTTCCTTAATGCTATATCCCTCAAGAGCATATATTTTTCTGAGCCAAAGTACAGAAACTGATAAAACTAAGTCTCTGGTTGCTTAACATACACTTACTAATGATTTAATATGTCCAAGTGAGGACCAGTTCCTAAATACACCCACCACATTAAAAAAGTCAGAGAATGAGACACTGTGGTTATAAGAAGCCCGGAATTTAGCATGAATCATTCGGCTTAACCCAGGGAATTAAGCACTCTTACATACCTTTGACAATGATCAGTAAATCTGTAAATAGCTTGGTGTTTTCTCTGCAGCATTATTCTTGAACAAAACTAAGTTCCTTCGCCTAGAGAACTTCTGGGTTCTCTTTAAAGTGTGAATCTGGGAAAATCTATTTGCCTGGACTCCAGCCATGGTACTCCTACGTCTTCTCTCACTTTCTCCTAATGTTTTATTTCCTCTCGGAGGAGCATCTTAAAAACATCGTATCCTCCCACCAGTGGGATTTGTTTTAATTCAGAAAGCACAAATAAAGAAACCACAATCATTCACTATGTCACTATTCTTAGACATTGCCATGTACAAGATCTTATCTCATCATTTAAAATGTTTTTGGGGGGGCTGGGAGTAGGGTGGGGGTTCTCAGTGAGGAGTGACAGACCTGGGGCAGAGCTGCTACTGGCTCTCCCTGTGCCCAGCCGCTCGCTCATGAGGTGCCCGGGAGGGATGGCAGGTTCTAGCCCTGGCCCGCCACCCCAGCACAACCTCACAACAAGCCAGAGCGACCCCCCACTCCATGAGGACCTCCATTTTCCACATCCGGACTTCCCCCTCATCAGAACTCCACCCAGCAGATCAGCCTATCACAGCCTGGCTCGCACGGCCACTTGCGGCCGTCGCGGTTCATCGATAAATGCTGGATTTTGAGATGACTATAAGAGTATGCTACTCACACGGCAGAGCCTGGCAAGCTACCCGTGTCGTATTTGATATGCCAGATACCAGTAACAATTATAGACCTCATTCCCATGACCTGATGGAATGGTTTGAGGCTCTTTATGTTCCTGGAGCAAGCAGGTGTCCTTGTTCTCTACTTTCATGAGACAGGTCATATGGAGATGTTACTGGTGCCCGCTCGAGCAAATCGATGATGAACGGGGAAGACAGTGAAGACAGTTGGCTTGGTTTGGTGGCTATACCTGGTGGTGCTCAGGGGTGATTTGGGGGACATACGTGGTGTCAGCACTGAATCCTGGTGAGCTCTGTGTAAGGTAAGTGCCTTCCCGCTGTGTCATCTCTCTGATACCATTTCTTTTTTGTGGTAGTGCTGTGGGAGACTCATCCCGTGCTTGTTTCCGGGATGGAACCCAGGGTCTGTTCAGGAATCAAGGCTTCACACATACGGCATGTGTGCTACCACTTGAAACACTCCCTGGACCCAATAATTGGCTTCATTTTTCTGCAAGGGTTAGATATCTCTGGGCCATAATGGGCTTCTCGAACCTGTTTTTCATGACCACTTGCATGGCTTCCTGTTGATAGCTCTGTTCCTTCCTCTTCTGTCTCAGATACTCACTGTGGGTTATGCCTGACACCCAACAGCCAGGCTGACTGTCCCAAGTGTTGAAGTGTTGAGGTGCAAAGAGATAGAGCCACACAAAGATGATGCCACTGCAGTCTTCTCATCTTCAAAGGAGGCCAAGAAAACAAATCAATCAGCAATTTTGTAAAAGGTTTTAGACAGAAGCTCTTTTCCTTAAGCTAAATGGCACCCGGAACAACGGGAAACTTAAGAGGAGGAGGAGTACTAGGAGGAGGAGGAGGAAATGGCAGCCCCACCCGAGGCAGGATGGAAGGAAAGGTTCAAGTAGGGCAGCTGTCAACGCGCAGGGGACGCAATTAGCTCTTGACTCTTAACACTGATTTGTTGAAGGGCCTTGGCTGACAAGAGAGAGAAAGAAGATGGACCAGGGTGAGTATGGGAACAATTTTCCTGAGGCGTTCAGCAGAGAGAGGAGAGACATTTGGAGAGGACAGAGGGGGACAGGAGAAACAAAAGAGCTGGAATGATGCTGGAAGTTCCTTCTCTGACTTGGCTCCAACTGCTTCCTCACCTTCATTTGCAACTTGGGTCAGGAATCATAGAGCTATTTGTTTCTTATGAATGGATCTGACTTTGTCCTGAAATTGTCTTTCGTTTAATACCAGGGAAAGCTGAGGGTTCCCACCAGGCTCTTGGTCTTTTGCACGGTGCCCTGAGAGCTTGACTGCTATCTGAACTGAGGCGGAGTCTGGCCTCCTCTCTAGACCTTTCTCCTGGCTCCCTTATGAGAACTACTTCTCTTTTCTGAGCTCAGTACCTCCCTTTTTGGTACCCTGAGAAGCTCTTCTATGTGAGGGAAGCCACATGGACGGTAGACATGGGTCTTCAAGAGAAGGCCTGTACATGGATTGTGTTCTTAAGACTGTGTTGTAAGTTTTGTCATAGAAACATTTTAGTATTAGAGATGTATGTGCTATTGTAATAATACAAGACTGAGTTCAAGAGGGCTCAAAAGATTTGTTCCTATGCTAGATTCTAATATTTTTTGTGGTCAATTCTAGACTATATTTTCTGCTGTTGGTCTCAACTATAGTAGGCCTAAAATGCTACAATATCTTTTAAAGTAATATACTCTAATCAAGTAATAGAGAAAATAATAGATGTTTCTTAAAAGTAAAAGTTTCAAGGCTAGGGATATAACTTAGCAGTACGGCCCTTACTTTGCATGTGTGAGGCTCTGGGCTAGATCCCTGGTACCGCAAAATGTTTTTCATGTACTTTGGTACTCCTAATTTTGTTCTGTCCTCAAAGGAAAAAATCTGTCACAAATTTGGTCAACAAATAACACTAGATTTTGCAAAATCATTTTTAAAATGAGGTGATATAGTAAATATTATTGGATGACCTTCTATATAAAAATCTTAATCTTATATCTTGAAAATTGTTGCACACCAATGCGTATTGATCTGTAAAAAATGTTGCATAGGGCCAGGGAGATAGTACGAGGTTAAGGCACTTGTCTTGCCTCTCATCAATCCCGATCTGAGCCCAAGTACCACAAATGGTTCCTGAGCATTGTCAACTGTGGCCCATCCTCATCCCTGCAAAATCTATGTTAAATAGGTTCTTCTAGTGCTCTCTCTGGGCTGGGTTGTCTCTAATAATTGCATTCAGTTCTTCCTGATAGAGAGGGAAGGTGTCACCTTTATCATTTAGGGTCCTATTTTCAGGCAAACAGTGGTGGTGGTGGTGGTGAGGGGGGAACCAGGGACCTTTTACTGTATCTGCCCTCAATGCCTCAGTCTTTTATGGACTGGAATATTGTGTTTTCTTCATTATCAGCCATTTTTAAAAAAGAAGTCTATATAGGGATTGGGGAGAGAGACAGAGCCAGAGAGTACAGGGGATGGTACTTGCCTTGCTTGAGGCCAACCCAGGTTTAATCCCTAGAACTCCACACGGTCCCCAGACCCCTACTGGGAGTGATCTCTGAGAGCCAGGAGCAAGCCCTGAGCATAGCAGGTGTGGCCAAATCAAAAAACAAGCCAAAACAGACTGTATAGTTTTGTGCTCCTACCACTAACTGTGGGCTATGATACGTGAGACAGTCTATTTCAATATACCCAACACAAAATAGGTGCTGGTTTTCCTTCTAGATGTTTTTGAATAGATCAAATGTGGACTTTCATTATATTTTAGTATGCATTTCTCTGGTGATAGCAAGACCTTAATATTTATAACACTGATGTATTATGAATATTAAACTTTTATTCCATTATCTGCAAAATACCTAATAAAGTAACCTGTGTGTCATCTGGTGAGGCTTTTCTCCCGCCAGCAGCTACTTGACTTGCTGAGTACTGGTGCATATAAAATCAAGCTGTCCTGTGGTTCACATCAACACCTTAAATGCAAATAAGGTTTCAAAGAAACCACACATTTGCACATGATTCACGGACATCTAAATGATTCAGACCTAAGAAAGGACAGAGATGGAGGCATCTTTGGCAAGGAGTTAAGAAAGAGTCCTGGTTTGAGTGTGTTCCTCAGACCCAGGAGACTGCAGGAAAGCTGGGTTGTCCCTAGGGAGGTCTCAGCAGCTGTTGTTACCAGATTGAGATCCTGCTCTAATCTAAGCCGTGGGGAAGAATTCACAGGGCAGGTGACTGTAGCTGCTTGAAGAACAAGGAGAAGCTGTGCAGGGGGCTGGCTGTGTGTAGAGGTGCTGTCGGGCAGGATGTTTGTCTCTTTTCCCGTCTGTTCCTTCATACCTTTAACCCAAACACTGTCTATTTGGAGATCACAGATGAAGGAAAGCCCAGTTTGTTGAGATAAGATGGGCAGGTTGACACCATACTGTGCAGGGGTTTGAATCCTGGACCAAGATATTTAGACTTGGGTAGGAAAGGTAGTTCATCAGGCTATAGTGCATGTTAGGGTTCGATCCCACATGGTCCCTCTGAGCACTGCTCTGAGTGAGTCCCCACAAATGTATAACTTGGACGTTTAAGGTATTAAACATTTTTATTCTTGCACACTCAAGGAGGAACAGATAATTTCTGTAGATTTTTTTTATCCTACAGGAATTTCTGCTTTCACAACAATGTGCCCTTTCATGTTCTTTTAAAAAGGAAGAAAGAAAACGTAATGAAGTGTGTCCTAAAGTGCCAAGCTGACAAAAAGGAGCAGAACAAACTGAGACTGACAGTGGCTGAATTAAACACAGGGACAAAGGCAGGGGAAGAAAGGTTACTTTGATCTGACTGTCGGTGGGGGTGCGGCGCAGGTGCCCTTCCCATCCCCACCAGTGGGTGCTCTGCCGCTTGACTGGGGTCTCAACCCTCCGCAGTCATAACTTGCAGGAGCCTAAAGGTACTGAAGTCCAGGAGTGCCCATGGTGTTTCTTAGCCCTCCACTGGCAGGCACTGCAGAGCCTCACATATGGGGTGCTGTGTACTTTCTCCTCAGCTCCTCCAGGTCCTTGTTAGCAGAGCTCACCACTTCCTTCCACCTTGGGCTTTTCCCTGTCAGCCTGGGCACCATGCCCCAGCAGGGTGAGTCCCAAAGTGCAGCTGTGATCACGCCGCCCTAAGCTCTCTCCCCAAAATGCCTTTCATCAAAAGAAACACTTTCCCCTACACACAAAAGGAAGACCTGTTCCAAGCAAAGGCTTGAAAACACCAAAAACCCACAGCAAAGAAAAATCAGCAAGATTCTACTTTTTAGGCTTTTTTATGTTACTTTCACATTGTTTCATGAGATATTTACCCATGACTGATTTTTTTCCTGTTGGTTATGTCAAGATGAAAATAAAATGTATACGTCCAATTTTTATCTTAAGCTATTTAGATGTCACGTGAACATCCTTATGCTTATACTTTTATACACAAATCATAATTTACTTGGGAAAATTCCTAAAAAGAGGAGCTTATGGATTAAAGGTATTTTTAAAGGTATTTTTGGGAAGAAGGCACACCCAATGGTGGTCAGGGCTGACTCCTGGCTCAGGATTTAGGGATCACCTTGCCGGTGCTCAGGGGACTATATGAGATGTCAAGATCTAATCTGGGTTAGCCGCATGCAAGGTCTTACCTGCTGTACTATCTCTCCATCCCTCCATCTTTCATTTTCTAATAAATTTCACGAGATAGTACATGATTTCATATGTATCAAATGTTTCTTTTGGATTACACCTGGTGATTCTCAGAGATTACTCTTGGCTCTGCACTCAGAAATTACTCCTGGCGGTGCTCAGGGGGACCATATGGGGTGCCATAGATTGAACCCGGGATGGCCACATGCAAGGCAAATACTATTGTACTATTGCTCCCCACATCAAATGTCTCTGAGGGTGCCTAGCTTACAGGAAATAATCTGTGAGCACTAGTAATAATTACTATATTAGGAACAAAAATCCATCCGAGGGAGGATGAGAGCTTAGCTGATGGCCAAGGACTCTGCTTCTGTGGCATTACTTTTAGACATCGTGATGGCAAATGGGGGGGGGCTGGTGCCATATTTAGTGGCTGAAGACAGCCTCTGTGGAAAGACGCCACGGCCCCAGACACAGCAGAGTAGGGCTTGTTCACTCAGGCTTGAATCTCTAGGGACCGTCTTCACATCTCACAGCTCATCGCAGGTGGCAGCTGCTTTAATCTCTCTCTCTCTCTCTCTCTCTCTCTCTCTCTCTCTCTCTCTCTCTCTCTCTCAACTGCTCTGGGATTTCTTTTGATCCTTTTCCATCCTTGTCTTTGTATGAGTCAAGTTCCAGGACTGATGTGGCAGGAACCTACTTCTCTTCCTACTTAAGTCATTAACTCTGGCTGGTGCTGGGCCAAGGCAGTCTGGTAGGCGCCAGTGTGTTTTTACTAATTGATTCGGCTTGATTTCCTGCTTTGTTGATCTTCTTCATCATGGCTTTCTTTTCCTGCTCCTTGAAGGCCCTCCTTCTTGTTCTCTGAAGCCTTTGTTTCTCTGACAAGAAAAACCCTGTAGTGAGCCAAAAGCATAGATCCTTGAAGTGGAATTAAGCAGAAAACCTAAGTCTCCAATGGAGAATGAGTTTCTTCCATATGTGGCAACCTTGGGTGAGGGGAGAAGGAGAGGCCCACAACTCCCACCTTCCTCCTTCCTGTTTCTTCCTGAGTAAACCTAGAGACAAGCCTGGACAAAGGGAAAACTGAGTTGGCTGCCCTTAGACTCAGCCGGCAAAAGGTCGCCCTCATCCTGGTCTGCCTGTGGATGTGGTGTCACTTTCCTGAGTGTCTTTTCTGCCTCTGTTGATGTTGTTGCTGATTTGGGGGCCACACCCAGAAGTGCTCAGAGGCTAGTCCCAGCTCAGTGCTGGGGGATAACGTGGTACCCGGCAAATTACCAGGCTTCCTCCAGGCAAAGCCCATGGGACATCTGTTCTTCCAGGGAGAAGGGGCTTTTGGCAGACCTGGTCAGCGGAGAGGCTGCCTGTGACTGTCTGTACAGGCACAACAGGGCCTAGTTTGAAAAGGCCCCTCAGGAACAAAAGAGATGTGACCAGTTTCCAAAGGGATCCAGGATGAAAGGTCCTTTCACATCAAATTATGTTTTCTTTTCCTTTGTCTAATACTTTCTATAGGTAAATCAGGTACATTTCTTTAAGTTAATTTCACATATGTCTAATGGATTAGATCTGGCTACGATGGGCCAAAGAGCTCAAAGGGCTGCCATGCCTGCCTTGCGCATGCGCCAGCCCTGAATCCAATCCAAGGCTTCCAGGCTCCGTAGAGTCGGCCTCTGCCACGCGAGCGCTGGGTGTATCCTGGAGGTCCTTGAGAACCACTGGGTCCAGACAGAGCCATATCACCAGGCATAAGCATTAAAGTGTCCGGCTCAATTGTCTGAGTGTCACCAGTAGCGACTCCCCAGATCACTCTTACGTGATCATTGGTCGAAGCTCTCCCTTCAAAAATGTCAATAAAGGGAACAGTGTGGCCCCGGAGGCTCCCAAACACTGCTGGTATGACCGGGGTATCCTTGGCAATATCCCTGGCAATCCTGGGCTGCAGCCTGAGCAGCACTGCATCCTGGATCCCAGCTCTGAACTTTTGCCCTGTTGGTCAAGTACAGCTGAGAATGGCCCTAGGGCTCCGTGGGAACCACTTGGGAGGGCTCTCCCCCACAAAAAGGATCTGACTCTAAAAATCTGGATTTGATTTTAAATTGTGAAGGAAATAAAACACACACACACACACACACACACACACACACCACTTAGTGTAGGCCAGAGAGATATTGAGTCTGTCTTTCATGTAACCAACCCTGGCTCAATTTCCAGCACCACAGATGAACCCCTGAGCACAGACAGGGGTTGCTTCTTAAGGGTTAAGGAATAACCCTTAAGCTCTGCTGGGTGTGACCCTCAGACTGAAAAATAAGAGCCCAAACCAAACTAAAACAAATCTACAACAACAGCAACAAATGCAACTTCCCCAAGCAGGAATTAGATGTAGCGACTTTTTTAAAATTTGCTTATAAAAACTTTGTCTCTCTCCCTCCTCCTGCCCTTGTTTGCTGCAGTGAGTGCAGGAGTCCACATGTCACCTGACCCCTATCCGGCTGCAGGCTTGGTGGCAGTGCTGCGCCCTCAGCCCAAGGCTGATCTCCTTTAGCTGCCAGCTGGCACACTTGCCCTCTGGGGTTCACGCCCGCTGTGGTAGTTCATGTAATTGCTGGCATGCTCACTGGGTCGCCACAGAGCTTTCATTTCTCACCAGAGGTTGAACCTCCTTGCCAGGGTGCTCCTGCCTCTTTTCAGTTGGGGGGGTTCACTCCTTTATGTGGTGCTCATACACACCCGGCCATCAAGCTTTCAGAATTACAGTTGTGGTGCTGGGGATTGCAGACAGCAGGCTACCAGAATGGTGCTTGACACTTGTGAGATACCAGAGATTTAAACTCATGATTACATGTTTGAAGAGCAGATGTTCTAAGCCCCTGATCTATTCCTCTGGGCCCAGTTCTTAAATATTGAACAAAGAGTACTTTTTGGTGACTCAGTGTTGTCCTGGAGACAAGCTCTGACAATATTCCTTTAACCTGTGACTTAATCCAAATGCTTAGATCAATTTTCTGTGTTTGTTTGCCACTCCCAGAGATACTCAGAGCTTACTCCTGGCAGGCTTAGGGAAACCATATGGGGTGCTGGGGATTGGACTCAGGTCAGTAGTGTGCAAGGCAATGCCCTATCCACTGTACTATTGCTCCATTCCCTGCTTGGAACAACCTTATTCCCAATTATTTGGACTAAGACATGGAAGAGAGTTTGATTAACTCCTAGACGGTGAGGCAAAGCAGTTGAGTGAAAGAATTTCTAAAGTCCAGAGTGGAACAAAAGATGAATTGAAACAATCCAAGTAAACCCATTTGGCAATGAATGGAAGTGCAAATGTAAGTGGCACAAGAGCTGGCTGAGAGGGACCATGAGAGTTTCCTTTAAGCAGCTACCTGGTCTCCACCTTCCTGCATGCCAGTAATCACCTCTGCTTTCACTGTGACGCTAAAAATGACCCCAGACATTGCCAAATGTCCTCCAGGGGACTGGTGTACCCCAGCTGAGGACCAATGAGATGAACTGATGTATTCAGAGAAAGACCTAGAGGACAATTGACATCAAATGCCAGAAACACCACCAGCAAAACAATAGCAAAACAAGCGCCACTAGAAGCAGCTTATTTCTTGTACTCAGCATCAAATGACTATGGAGTGTCACACCTCACCAGCCACTCAGCTATGCTCTCTGCATGTGAGCCCTGTCAGGTGAAATGCCCGGTTCCATTTCCATTAAGTGACTGCTCCATTAAATGACTGGTTCCATTAACTGTTGGAGGCCTCACAGCCAGGTGGTGAGTGCCTACACTATAGCCCCCAGTGTGGGCTGGGTGAGAAGCTCCTTAGCATGCAGGTACTGCCCTCCTCACACCCCTGCAATGCAGCTGAGAAGCAAGAAATAAGCCATAAGGATCCCTGATCCTCCTGCCTTGTGTCCTAAAGTAGGCCTTTACCTGTAGCAGTGGTCCCAGCTTCCAGCTAACTTGTTCACGAACCCCCTACAAAAGTCTAATACAGGGCCAGAGAGATAATATAGGGGTGCAGTATAGTCAAGTGCTTCCCTCGATGGCTGCTGACTCCAGTTCAAGCCCCAAGCACCACTGGGAGTAACCCTCAAACACAGAGTCAGAAGTAGCTCCTGAACAGTACAGAGGGTGATCTAGACCCCACACCACCACCACAGAAAAGAGTCAAATGTTCTCTTTTTTTCCCTCTATCTCTGGGATAGCAGAATGACTTTAAAAACCTGTACATTAAAGCTAAATGTATCTATTTCTAAAGCAAGAGACTTGTATATTTTTATAAAAGGAAAGGTTTTTTAAAATCTCTGGTCAGGGGCCGGATAGCCCAGCGGGTAGGGCGTTTGCTTTGCATGCGGCGGCCTGTGCCGCCTGGGTTCAATCCCGGCATCCCATATGGTACCCGAGCACCACCAGGAGTAATTCCTGAGTGCAGAGCCAGGAGAAACCCTGAGCATCGCCGGTGTGACCCAAAAAGCAAATAAATAGATAGATAAATAAATAAATAAATAAATAAATAAACAAACAAACAAATAAAATAAGATCTCTGGTTAGTAGTCAGGTACCCAGTGTTTTTCTGTGGACAAGCTGCATGTTGCTGCTGATTTTACATAATCAGGACCCCTCAACCCCTCTCCCTCTCCCAGTCCCCACCACCTGCTCACCTGCACCCATGGGTGGCCTCTAGGGCATGCAGGTCCCACCTCACCCTCTTTCTCTGCTCCCCAGACCCAGGGTCAAGGAGGAGAGGAGGACTCAGACAAGCCAGATCTGTCCGTGTCCACTGGGCTGTGAGGTGGACATGTGTGGGTACCAAGGGGGCTGGTGTCCAAGGAGAAGCCAACTTCCTGGGGTCCCTTGGGGAGACCTGCTCTAGGGAGGCAGCTAGAGCAGGTATCAAAGAATGTCCTTGTCATCTTCAAGGTCCTGGAGGAGGAACCGGGGTGCTGGGGGGGTTTCTTGGGTTGACCCCTTGCTCCCAGGCTAGTTCTAGGAGTCTGGGATGGTTGTGTGTGTTGGGGGGGCATGGGGGTTGTCAAGCCCAGGCTCTCTGGAAGAGAATTTTCCATGGGTGAAGGGATTCTAGGCTTAGGCTGGGCTTTTGGAGAAAACCCTCTGCCATGCCCTCATAGAGACGGCAGGCGAAGGCACTCCCCACTCCCAAGACCCACTGTTGGACATTTTAGCACCTGTGTGATTTTCAGCCTCATCCAGGGAAACTTTCTATCCCATGGTATTGTTTCACCCATTTGCTGTTGGTTGGCCAACATGGTCTGACACGGAGACTGGGCAAGGTTTCTCCTCTCTGAAAGGCTACTGCTCTACCAGACACCAACCTGGTTTCTGCACTGCTGTAAATGTCACACCTTTTATAGCCTGATATATTGGCCTATTTTTTTTTTTTTTGCTTTTTTGGTCACACCCGGCAATGCTCAGGTTCAGGGTTTCTCCTGGCTTTGACCTCAGAAATTACTCCTGGCGGTGCTCTGGGGACCATATGGGATGCCAGAGATCGAACCTGGGCTGGCATGGGCGGCTGCGTGCAAGGCAAACGCTCTACCCACTGGGATATCACTCCAGCCCATATTGGCCTCTTTTAATAAAATGAAATGTTTTGTAAAAACAAAAAGCCTGTACAAGGTGCTGGAGAGATTTAGTGCAGAGGCGCCGAGTACTTCCTTGCAGGCAGCAGACCTGGGTTCAATCCCCATATGCCATGTGGTCCCCAAGCACCACCAGAGTGATTCTCCTCATCAAAGCTTGCCCCTATAAATGTGTTTGAGAGTATGTGATGGTGCTTCCTGGGGTAGGTCTTAGTGATCTGAAAGCTCTGGAAATGGTTAACTATGACAGTGCCTAAGAGGTAAAGTTCTTAGTTATCCTGGGGAGCCCAATCCTCCAGTGCTGAGATTATGGGGATCATGGGTCTCTTAGTTCTGGCCCAGAGTTTCTAACTTGCCTCCTGAGACTGTTTTGAGGTTGGGATGTACGTGACAGAGGCTAAGATCTGGGTGGGTGTTGGTACCGGGGCACTGAGTGTGAGTCAGGGACGGGGCTGGGGCCCACAGCCAGGCAGTGACTGTCACCCTCTCTGCCAGCAGCCGTGTTGGTGCTCAGGTCTGTAGACCTGCAGAGTCACCAAAACAACAAGGATCATCACACGCAGGAGATGGGACCCAGGCGGCTGGTGGTACGACGGGGTCAACCCTTTGCCCTCCGGCTGCATTTCAACCGGCCCTTCCTGCCTGGGTCTGACTCCATCACCTTTGTGGCTGAGACAGGTGAGTCTGTCCATCCCCAAGGTCAAGAACACCTCTAGTGACCCCTTGTCTCTTCGCCTGAGCCGTTCACCAGTAAGTGCCAGTAAGGAAAGGTTTGTGAATTGAAGTAACAGCCAACCTTTAAACATAAAACAGTCTTTTGGGGGTTGCTTTTGGGGGTAGAGGGAAGATGTGGAACTCTCAAGCTCGCAGGACCCAGGGTCCAGTGGGTTCAATGCCCTGCCCAGTAATGTGGTGCTGTCCAGCCCAGAGGTGCTGAAGCTGACAGTGCTTGGTGTGTGTGAAGGGGGTAGGCAAGGGGAATGGGGTGCCCTCTGAGGGCCTTGTGCAGGCAAGGCAAATGTTCCAGCCTTTGTGCTATCTGCTGGTCCCATAATCGTGTTTTACAGATTAAAACCAAACAGACACTGAGGCCCAGAGATATTAAGTGACTTGTCTAAGGACACCTGGTGGCAGTAAAAGCCCAACTCCAAAGGGTTAGCATGTGGTGGGGGGGGTGAAGTGCCTCACAGTCCTTGTGCAAACAGGTCACCTGGATCTTGAGTCTGGCTGTGTGGGGTGATTCTTTCCCACGCAGGACCTGCACCCGCAGAGCATCTTGGAACTCGCGCCACCTTTGTGCTCACCCAGGCCCGGCGGGAAATGTATGGACTGCATCGGACTTCATTGTAGATAACAACTCTCTCTTCGTCTCCATCTTCACACCTGCCAATGCGATTGTTGGCCCCTACAGCCTAAAGATAAAGACTGCAGGAGGCCCGGGCCAGGGTCCTGTGATGTACCCCTTGGGGACTTTCATCCTGCTCTTTAACCCTTGGAGTGCAGGTACAATACTTGCAGCTTGCAGTGGGAATGGTCCGTGAGGAAGCCCAGAGGAGAAAGTCGTCCGCCCACTCTGTGCAATGCAATCGTGCAAATCATCTCTGCAAAGTGTTTTTGCTTTTGTTTTCAGACCACATTCTGTGGTTGTAAGGGTTTACCCCTGGCTCTGCACTCAGAAATCATTAGTAGAGAGGCTCTAGAGGACCCTCGGAGATAGCAGGGATTGAGCCTGGGCTATTGCTTTGGCCCCTATAATGAGAGTCTAGTGACATGATGAGCCCCAGATGTGTAAGGCTTTTGGTCTGATCTCTGATACAGAAGAATGAAAGAAAGTAGAAAGCTTAGAAAATGAAACATAAATGATCCTAATTGTATTACAGAGACGTGCAGAGAAAGGACAAGTGGCCTGAACATGAAATGTAATGGGGGATGGCTTCGAGTAGTGAAAATGAGGGACTACTGTCCTCTTTCTGCCATTTGTGATTCCTAAACCACAGCTGTAGAATTGTCCTCTTTCACAGTCCAGAAAAGAGGATCATTGCTTTCCAAAACATAGATACGACCGCTGGCTTCTGGAAGGAAGAGCCAACTTCCAAGGTGTCTGATCTGAGTTTCTATTGCCACCAGCCCACTGCTTCTATTTTCCAGCAAGACACAGCCGTTATCATTTCAACTCTATTGCTCTGTGTTTTGGTTTGGTGTTTTATCCTCTCCAATATGCTTAACTTCTCAGAGGACGATGTCTACCTGCCAAGTGAGATTCTGCTGCAGGAGTATATCATGATGGACTACGGCTTTATTTACAAGGGCCATGAAAAGTTTATCACCTCCTGGCCCTGGAACTATGGGCAGGTAACACTCACCAACAGGTCTGGGGTTTCTGAAATCCAGTCCCCCGACAGCTCTGGACCTTCCCCCTGTTAACTGAAGTCTGTGTGAGGTCCTGGGCCTATCTCACACCCAGGGAAAAGAGCCAGGAGGGAAGAGGCTTTTTAGTATTTTAGATAAAAAACTTGAAGCAGAGTCTGGAAGTCAGGTTACTATTCTGCCGTGAACTACCTCCAGTTTCTGAAGCTATTAGTTCACGTGAATCTTGTTGAATCTTTCCAGGGCTTCACAAACAATACCCCCCCTGAGCTGAATGTGGTGTAAGGACTGTTTTGGCATGCTCTGCAAGCAAAACATTCTTTAACATTCTTGGACCGGAGCGATAGCACCAAATAGCCAGTGTACAGAGAGGGGACCTTCGGTTCTGGTGACTTTTCCATTCCTGGCCACATAGCTGGTGTCCTTTTTCCTTTTCTCCTTCCTCCTCTCAGTTTGACCCTCCACATCTTGAGGGCAGTATTAGCTGAAGAAGAGATCCTTGTGGTGAGACAGGTTTCCCTGCTCTTCAACGTGACAAGTTGTGCAATTTGGGGTTTGGGGGTTTGTGACACAGCCTGCAGTGCTCGGGGTTTATTCCTGGCTCTGTGCTCAGAAGTGACTCCTGGCGTTACTCAGGGGCTCTATGTGGTGCTGTGAATAGAACTGGGGCCGGCTGCATGCAAGGCAAGTGCCTTAAGTCTGCACTGTCTCTCTGACCCCTTGTGTAGTTTTAGGAAATATTCCAGCATATTTCTCAGGCAAAGGGCTGCAACTGACGTCACAAATCTGTATTGTAAGTGTATGTCACCAGCCTACACAGCCTTTTCCCTGGCTTACAGTACTTGACCTGACTTAGGGCCTCCTGGCTCCTCTCTTACATGCCTGCCCCATCTATGTGTCCACTTGTTTGTTTCTTACTCCCACGAGCTTTCTATACAGGGGAGCTTCTAGCCCCTGTCCTTGGTATCCACTAGACTCAAACCCAAGTGAAGAAGCCCACACTGCCCTCTACCCTCTGATTCCTGAAGACTCTCTGCTCCCCTCGGTCTACAGGGTTCTGAATTCTGTTCTTTTTCCCACAAGAGCAGCACAGGTCAGCCTTTCCTTTATTCTGAAACCAAGACTCTCCCAATCTAATTGATAAGCTCCAGGAGGCAGAGCCCTGTCTGATATCGAAGTCCATCACTGAAAGTCTGGGTTCCACAATACCAGACGGTTTAACCCTTCTTTCTGTTCTCCCGGAAATGCCTTGGAAGTTTGAAGAGGACATAATAGATATCTGCTTTGAGATTTTGAACAAGAGCCTATACTTCCTAGAGAACCCGTCCAAAGACTACTCGCAGAGGAACAACGTGGTGTATGTCTGCAGGGTGATCAGTGCCATGGTGAGAACAAGACAACCCTGACCATCCGAGGACAGTGAGGGTAACCCCATCCCGCCCGGCACTGGGGAAAACTCACCTGCTTGTCCCTTTGCAGATCAACAGCAATGATGACAACGGTGTGCTTCAGGGAACTGGGGAGAGGATTACTCCCAGGGGGTCAGCCCGCTGCAGTGGAATGGCAGTGTGGCCATCCTGCGCCAGTGGTCGGCCAGGGGCAGACAGCCGGTGAAGTACGGCCAGTGCTGGGTCTTCGCAGCTGTGATGTGCACGGGTGAGGCAGCAGGCAGGGGCAGAGCGCAGGCGCCCTCACTCAATCTCCCGGGATAATCCTTTAAGATTGTTTTCACCTATGTTGGCTCACTGTCCCACAGCGAAGGTGTGGGGGGGCACTCGGGCTCATGTGTGAGATTGTGTATGTGAGCATGTGTGAATGTGCACATGTGTGTGTTTGGGGGCGCCATGCCCAGCAGTGCTCAGGGCTTACTCCTGGATGGGGGGGGGAAGTGGGGCGGTCACTCCCTGGCCGTGCTGAGATCGCATGCGGTGCTGGATCAACTGCATACAATGAAGCCCAAGCATTTGGGCTCTGTATCAGCAATATTTTTCAAGTCTTGAGGCATTAACTTGAGGCAAGCTTTGAGGCCCATTTACTCAGGAGAGAGGCTGATTTGCTGCAATACCTCCACCGGCTTCTGTTTTGCTTGTTTCACCACACCCTGTGATGCACTCAGAAATCACTCCTTGTGGTGTTCAGGGGACCATCTGCGATGCTGGGGATTGAACCCTGGTTGGGCCATGCAAGACAGGCACCTAATCCACTGTGCTAGCTTTCAGAGTGTTTGTTTGTTTGTTTTGATTGGGGGGCCACACCCAGCCGTGCGAAGGGCTTATTCCTGGCTCTGCTCTCAGGGGTGTCTCTTGGCAGGGCTCGACCAAAAACTTCTTGATGGAGCAATAATGTAAAAGGGGACCTACAAGGCCCCAAGTCTGATCCCTGGTGCCAAGTGCCTTAGTCTCAGCACTGCTGGATGTGTTCCCAGTCCCCCTTGAGCACTGGCTATGTGGCCCCTGCGTACCTCACCACAAGGCCCAAGCACTTAATGGTTTGGCCTACACCACAGTCCTGTTTCACCAGGAATGGTTCGCTCGCTTGCCCCTGCCCCCCCCACACTACTGGCGAGTTCCCTATAAAAACGGTCACCATAGGGCTGTCAGTGGCACCAGCTTCTATTCCGGGAATCAGAGAGCTTGGATAAACCTGTCTCCAGTACGGGCTGAGATGGAGACTTATGTTCCAAGATCACACTGACTTTTGACTGGATTTCCCAAGCCAAGAGTCACTGTGTGTGTGTGTGTGTGTGTGTGTGTGTGTGTGTGTGTTGTAATGTCTGCTTTGTGTGACTCCATCTGTGAGATCTTAAATCAACTTTAAAAGAAGTCTCTGTAAGGCTCCAGAGAGAGAGCCAGCAACAGCCCCCAGCACTGTTGGGTGAGGCCAACGCTACCCACCCATACATACATACCCAACGCTACCCATAGGACTTTGTGGCACTATGTCAAGAAACCACCAGAGGGCGCTATTGACTTATCAAAGACGATGGCATCCTCCAGCTGCTTCCGTCTCCTCTGTCTTCCATTTCTGCTTCTCTGTATTCCTGTCTTTCATGCATTCTGACCTCTTTCTTACAGCCTCCAAACCCTTCTCCTTCAGTAGAATTATAGGTACAAATAATATGGTCTGACTTCTATTTTTGCAATAAACAAGGAGTCATTGGCCCAGAGAAGTGAAACCTCCAAACCTAAGATCACATGGTTTCTGTTCGAAAACTGGCCACAGCATATAAAAAAAACTTTAAAAATATATTTTATTATACCACCGTGAGATATACAATTACAAAGATGTTCATATTTGCGTTTCAGTCATACAATGTTTTAGCACCCATCGCTCCACCAGTGCCCATTTCTACCACCATGTCCCCAATTCCTCCCCCACCCTCCCGTAGCCTGCCTCTATGGCAGGTTCTTTTAATTAAATTAATATTTTATTATACCACCGTGAGATATACAATTACAACGTTGTTCATGTTTGGAGGTTTTGGTCACATAGTGTTCCAGTGCCCATTTCCCACCACCGATGTCCCCCATTCCCTCCCCCTCCCATAGCCTGCCTCCATGGCAGGTTCTTTTAAAAAAAACTTTTTTTTAAACCTCTTTGTTTTTATTTATTGGGGCGGGTTTCCCAGGCTAGACCCAGCATCCAGGGAATGAAAACCCAGGGCTTTAGCGTACGATAGACGAGTTCTAACTCTGTGAGCTTTGCTGACCTTGCCCCTCTGCTTTTAATTCAGAAACTTGCTGAAAGGGAAAAGCACTCAAGGCTTTTTTTGCCTTTTCTTTTTGGGGCCACACCCAGCAATGCTCAGAGGTTACTCCTGACTCTGCACTCAGGAATTACTCCTGTCGGTGCTCAGGGATAAATGGGAGGCCGGCAGCAGGAAAGGCAAATGCCCTCTCCGCTGTACTATATCTCCGCCCCTATGCTAGTGCTTTTTTTTTTCTTAAATGTTACTTGATCATGGACCCTTGGATGATTTTCTCCTGGGTGGAGGGAGCCCTGCTCATGGGCTGGTGGGCAGCAGTTTTCAGTATCTGGCTGTGGAGGTCAGAGAGTCACAAGTCTGGGCTCGAGAGAACTTTGGCTTGCTTTCTCTCCTCCTGCTGCAAAGTTAGGAAGCAAATGCGGTGAATCAATGCTTCTGCTTGAAATGGATTCAGTGCGTCTCCATGCTTTTTGTTCTCTTCAGTAATGAGATGCTTAGGTGTTCCAACCCGGGTCGTCTCCAATTTTCGCTCTGCACACAATGTGGATGGGAACTTGACCATCGACAGCTACTATGACCAGAATGCAGAGATGCTACCAACTCAGAAACAAGACAAAATCTGGTAAGGGGCGCCTGCACTGCTCCAGGGAGGACCGGAAACGCAGACCACATTTCCGGTCCTTTGCCCTCGAGGCAGTATTTCTCTGAGCGTTTATGGCCCTCTACCTCCGAGGCAGTATTTCTCCAAACGTTTATGCCAATGCTCAGAAAATATGTCCCAACCCAGGAGGTTATTCTGATTAACTGGATCTCCACCCTACATTCCTGTTAGAGAAAGCCTGCAGAGAACATTCCTAGTCCAGTTGCCAAATGATTGACTCTGCCTTGGAAGATAGTCTGTATCTTAAACTAACTTGGATTCTATTTGCAACAGTTTCTCTTTCCCCTACCCAGACAAAAGGCCTGGACTCCTGCTTCTTCTTTTAGATTTTCTTGACTTCACGCTCCACCTAGCTGTCTTTCCGCTAGTCTCTGTGTTTGGGAGCATGCTCGAGTGTGCTTCCACTGCGCCCCTTTACTGCTGCAGCCTGTGTGTGCACGTATCTGTGCACCTTTACTGCAGCAGCCTGCATGTGTACACATATCTGTGCCCCTTTACTGCAGCAACCTGTATGTGCATGCATATCTGTGACCCTTTACTGTTGCAGCCTGTATGTGTGCGTGTATCTGCCCCCTTTTACTGCAACAGCCCGTGTGTGCGTATCTGTGCCCCTATACTGCTGCAGCTGGTATGTGTACACATATCTGTACCCCTTTACTGTGCCCCTTTACTGCTGCAGCTGGTATGTGTACGCCGTATCTGCGCCCCTTTACTGCAACAGCCTGTATGTGTACATGTATCTGTGCCCCTTTACTGCTGCAGTCGGTATGTGTACGCCATATATCTGTGCCCCCTTTACTGCTGCAGTCGGTATGTGTACGGCGATATCTGTGCCCCTTTACTGCTGCATCCCTAGCTTCCTCCCTCTGGTTCCTCTCTTCTCTGCTCCACCCCAAATCTAATGTCCTGCTTCTTTTTTTTTCCAGGTAGTTTCTGAGTTTAGTGAAAACTAGTTGCTGTGCTTGCTCCCCACCCCCCCACTCCAATGCCCCCGTCTCTGGGTTTCTAGAGGGCTGAAACTTGTCTGATTGAATCAATACCTTCTTGGAAATGAAGCCAATGAAATGGCCAAGAGGGCAGAATGGGAACATTTGGGAAAATGGATTGTCATTGCATTATCCTTGTGACTCATGATAAGCTCAAATTACTTGCAAAAAATATCAAAAGGAAACAAGAGAACCAAAAGATCAATGATATAAAATGCTCAGTATAGTGTTTGCTCGCAAAGCCTGCAATAACGGGAGTCTTTGTGTCCCGACTAGCAGCCCCTGAGGTACGGGTGTCCTTGTCTCCTGACTTCTTTCCGTAGGAACTTCCATGTCTGGAACGAGTGCTGGATGATCCGGAAAGATCTCCCACCGGGCTACAACGGATGGCAGGTTCTAGACCCCACTCCCCAGCAAACCAGCAGTGGTGAGGAGGGGTCCATGGAGGGTCTGGACCTGAGGGAAGGCTGATGGGCAACTCTCACGAGTGAGTGCCGCGAGGCCAGAAAGGGGCTCCATTTCTCCTGCTTTTCCCCCTGATCCAAGGAGTCAAAGTAGCAGAGAGGACGGTCAGGAGTCTCAGCTGCCAGTGACAGCAGAAGTCAGGGGTTGTCTGGCACGTCTTGACCTGTGAAGTGGGGATGAGGATGATGATGACCTTCCTCATGCCGCAGGGAGAGGAAGGGATGAATCTGTAGGAACTGGAGAGGGCTTGGTAGAGGATTATCCCTCAGGCCCCCTTCAGCCGTCTCCCTGTCTCCCCATCCCCAACACACACACACACACACACACACACACACACACGCATGCATACACGCTCACAGGCACACCGCATGCACACACACTGCCACCCCCAGTCACCTTAGATGGGCGTTAGCTGAGCTCCTGTTCCCTGCACAGGACTGTTCTGCTGTGGTCCCGCCTCTGTAAAGGCCATCAGGGAAGGGGAGGTTCACCTGCCCTATGACACCCCATTTGTGTACGCCGAGGTCAACGCTGATGAGGTCATTTGGCTCTTGGGGAATGGCCAGGCCCGAGAAATCCTGTCTCATGACACCAGCTCCATCGGGAATGAGATCAGCACCAAGATGGTCGGGTCAGACCAGCGCCAGAACATCACCAGTGCCTACAAGTACTCGGAAGGTAGCTGGGGCTGTGGGGCTCTGCGTTGGGGGGCTGGGACGGGGGTCAGTTCTTCACCACCTCCTCACTGCCCACAGCTGGTTCCCAGGGGGTCTCCCACGCTCCCCACCACAGGGATGTAGGAGATGTGTGCTGGATTTAGCAAATAAAAACATAGGGTGTCCCGTTAAATAGGAACTGCACATTAATTTGTTTAAACAAATGTTTTATCCATTGATGTATGTCCCAAGGATGGTAGGAGACAGGCTTATACTAAAGAAGGTTCAACTGAAATTCCAATTTAATGGGTTGTCCTTCATTCTACCTGGGAGCTCTACCATTGGCGGCATTGTGGCCCCTGCATCAGGGCAGCAGACAGTCAAGTAAGGGGCTCTGCCGGCAGCGCCTGAGGAGAAGGCCAGTTTGGAGCCAGGCTGCCTGGGCGCCAACCAAGGGTCCTGCTTGCTTATGGCTGCTGCAGCCTGGACATGTTCTTCCCATAGTTCCAGGCTCTCATCTGGGTTAGCAAGGACAGAACTAAGCACCTAGACCTCTCCTCCAATGAGCCGGGATTTGAGCCCAGCCCCCCCCACACACACAGCACACGCACACACATGTACATGCACATGCCACGTTCTCAGTCCTGGAGGTGACCTCCTGACAGGCCATTCTAAGTGTGCCCCTTGGAAGGGCAGTGGGGGGTGGGTGGGGAGGGGCTTGCTTCTCACCTGTCTCCCATCTCCTCTCTGCCAGGGTCCCGTGAGGAGCGGGTTATATTCATGAAGGCCTCCCGGAAAATGCTGGGCCCCCGGTGGGCCTCTTCGCCCTTCCTGGACCTGCTGGGGTCTGCGGCCTTGCAGGATCAGCCGGCACAGCTGCAGCTGCACCTGGCCAGGCCGCCCGAGTGGGGCCACGACCTGCTGCTGAGGCTGCACGCCCGGAGGGTGCCGACCAGGACCCACCTGCAGGGGCCCGTCTCACTGGTGGTGCGCTTCTGCGCTGAGGCGCTGCTGCACAAGGGCGGCACCCGGGAGCCCCTGTGGAGGACAACGGTGCAGCTGCAGCTAGACTTCGGGAAGGGTGTGTGGGGGGCGGCAGCGGAGGGCTGGGAGGACGCTCATGCCCCAACACACACACGCATGAACACACAGCACTCACACGTAAATGCCCCAGGCACACACATCTCACACATTACAGACATGTTTTGCACATAAACACACCCCCAACCATGCACAAACACATGCCTCACTGACATACATGTGTCTTGTATGCAAATACCCATGTTCTAGGCATATATGTTTCTCACACACACTCATACAGGTTACATATAAACATACCCCCAGACATACACACTTTTCTCACAGACATGAAAATGTCTTACACACATGTGTACATGTTATATATTATACAAAAACACACCCCAGACATACACATCTCACGGACATCATCATGTTTCACACAATGCACATATTAGATGTAAACACACCCCAGAACACACATCTCACAGATATAAACAAGTTTCACACATGTGTGTACATGTTACATGTTACTCATAAATACACCCCAGACATGCACACACATCTTACAGACATAAACGTGTTTTATATACATGCTTTACATGTTACACCCAAACACACTCCAGATATACACCATGTCTTACACACATACAGTCGTTTCTCACACATACCTCAGACCGTGGAGATGCCCATGACAGGGTTCTGGAAGCCTTGTGTTGTACCTCTGACACCAACAACAGGGGAAGTGTAGCAGTGACCGCTGGTTCAGAGGGGACAGCATGTGCCCTGTGTTGGTCACTCACACATTCTCACATGCAAGTTCCCTGGGCCCCTGGCCCTGCCCTCCCTTTCTGCCATCACAGCCCCTGGTACCCACCCTCCCACCCCCACTTACCTTCTAAGCCAAGTCCCTGGCCTCAGATGCCCTCTGTCTGCGCTTAGAGATGCAGTGGCCGCTCTTGCTGCCCTCCAGTGCCTACAGAAACAAGCTGACTGACGAGAAGCTCATCCGAGTGTCGGGGCGTTGCAGAGGTGAAGGAGACCGGGAAGTTCATCCTGGTCCTGAAGGACATCTCTCTGGCGCTGCCTCAGTTATCTATTGAGGTAGGGCTGTGAGGTGATGGGGGGGAGGGGACAGCGTTAATTCAGATACAGCTGTTGCATCCCGGAGCACAACGCACATTGGACAGATGTGGTCTCGTGCTCCATGCAGGGTGCAGGGCAGGAAGGCTTCCCAGAGGCGGTGACACTATGGAGAATGTAAACAAAGAAGGTAGAAAAGGAGAAGGTGCTAAAAGCATCCTAAGTAAGGAAATACTTTGCAGAGTCAGAGAAAGGCAGTTACATTGGTCATTTGTGTGTGTGTGTGTGTGTGAGTGTGTGTGTGTGTGTGTTGAGGGGCCGAGAGGGAGGGTTAAGTTACATCCAGCAGTGCTTGGAGACTATTTCTCAGGGGTCACTCCCAGCAGTGGTTGGAGGAAAGGACACAGGACACGTTGTGAGGGAGGAAGGTGCCGGGGTGTCCCTTCCTACTACCAGGGTCTTCCTGCCCAGGAAACCTGTTGCCGCCTTTCATTACTCAAAAAGCTTGGCATGGCAGCGGCTGGATCGCAGGCATGGGCCCGCCTGGACTGCGGACCTGCAGGATCAGCATAAACACAGGCCCTGCCCAACCGGCACCCAAGGGATTCCCAGCAAGGAGTGTGTGTGTGTGTGTGTGTGTGTGTGTGTGTGTGTGTGTGTGTGTGTGTGTGTGTGTGTGTGTAGTGTGTGTGTGACTACTGGATACCAACGTTATTGCTCCCCCAATTCTACTCTGATGCCCTCCTTTGAGCGCAAAGGGATTGTTTCTTCTTTTGAATTCCAGAGAAGTTGGGCTGAGTGTTCCTTCTCCTTCCTCCATGGGTGGCGCCAAGACAGTTCCCCACCCTTCCAGCAAGCACCTTCCAGATCCTTCCTTCTCAATGCTTAGTTTCCAGGATGACTGGGTCAGGCTCTACCCTGGAGACAGGCGCTCAGGCCCCCTCCAGGGTCCAGGATGGGCCTTGCTCTGACATCCCCCCCCCCTCACCTCACTGCTGTCTTGGAACAGGTCAGTGAGGCGCCCCTGGGGAGAAGGCTCCACTGGGTCTCCACTGAGCCGTGGGCACTTCCCAGGGCCTTGGCCTCAGGATGGCCTTAGCTGTGTGGCTTGTGGGCACCCAAGACATCCCTTCTAGACCCATGCCAGTTAGCATGCCCCTCACTGCTCTGGGGTTTATCCTCGGGATCCCCTGTCTGTGTTAGGGGGGCCTCACAGTGCTGTGGAGCAGACCCAAGGCCTCGTGTAGAGCAGTCCTGGGTGCTACCACTTGAGCCCAAACCCTGGTCCATTGGGAACCAGCATGTCCGTCCACTGCCTGTGAAGGAGTGAGCTGGCCCTCGAGGCGCTGCGGCCCAGGGGGAGCTCATCCCGCCGCCACTCCCGATCTGAGGCCTTCCTCAAGGAGCCACCTGCCAAGACAGGCCAACGTGTGTCCCCTGTCATTGTCTCCATCACCACTGACCTCTCAGCCCTCAGGAGCCAGCTCTGTGGTCAGCACAGCTGGGGCCAGTTACCTGTGAGCCTCTCCTCACCAGGTGGCTGAGAGGGCCGAGGATGGGCAAGGCGCTGCGTGTCCGCCTCACCCTCACCAACACGCTGACGGTGCCTCTGACCAAGTGCTCCATGGCGCTGGAGGGCAGCGGCCTCATCAACGGACAGCTAGTCAATGAGTGAGTAGAGTCCAGCCATTGGCCCCTACTGGTGTGCGATAAAGGAGCCTGGAGGGCTCTCGGGATTGTTGATCTGGATGGTGCCCCAGACCCCTGCTTTCAGTCCCTCCTGAGCAAAGGGGTGAGCCGGGGGGTATTGGGGGGAAAGGAGGGAAGCCCCTCTTCTTAGCTCCTTTAGCCTCTAACGGGCCTTCCCCGCCCCTGCTCCCTTCAGCCTCGGGACTCTGGCGGCCGATCACACCATCAGTGTGGAGCTGGATCTCTACCCCCTCAAGGCGGGCGCTCGCCAGCTGCAGGTCCTCATCAGCAGCAAAGAGGTCAAGGAGATCAAGGGCTACAAGCACATCTTTGTCTCCCCCCCAGGGCTTCCTGAGACCCCCCCAGGGCTTCCTGAGACCCCCCCCAGGGCTTCCTGAGAGGCCTCCTCCCGAGACCCCCCAGGGCTTCCTGAGACCCCCCAGGGCTTCCTGAGACCCCCCCCAGGGCTTCCTGAGACCCCCGAGGGCTTCCTGAGACCCCCCCCCAGGGCTTCCTGAGACCCCAGGCCTTCCCGGACCCAGTTCCTGAGACCCCCCAGGGCTTCCTGAGACCCCCGGGCTTCCTGAGACCCCCAGGGCTTTCTGAGACCCCCCAGGGCTTTCCTGAGACCCCCCAGGCCTTTCCCTGAGACCCCCAGGACTTCCTGAGACCCCCAGGGCTTCCCTGAGACCCCCCAGGACTTCCTGAGACCCCCCAGGGCTTCCTGAGACTCCGCACACCCAACCACCTGTGGCACTCTTGGGGCCCCAGCCTTCCCCCTGCACCTCGTGTATGCTCCGGCCCAGTCTTGCTCCTGGTTTCTCCTGCAGGGGGACTTGCTCTCTTGGTCCGTTTCCCAACCTGAGAACTGGAGGCTGTCAGAGCTCTGGAGCTGTCCCAGGAGAAAATAAAGACACCTGTTCCCCACAGAGTCATCTCTTCTGTGCTAGCACTTCGCCCAGTGTGGCTGTGTGACCGGCCTTCCCTGCTCTTCCTGTCCTGTCTAACTCCCATCAAGGGCCCAACCATTAACTTAGCCCAATGTCATTGCCCTAACGTTAGTCTTTCTGAACTGGTCTCAGTCTGGCTGCCCTGCCCAGACACAGAGGAGGTCTCTGAGAGAGCCCTGAATGCGCCCGGAGGGACCCAGTGCCGGCTCCATAGAGACCTGGCGGAAGCTCTCTTGTGGGCCTGGGCCTGGGCTTCACTCCCCAGACCCGCCTTCCCTTCCTGCTTCCTCCCCTATTCTCATCCCCCTAGTTTTTCAGGCTCTCCAGGCCACTCTTTCTTTTTTTTTTTTTTTTTTTTGCTTTTTGGGTCACACCCGGCAATGCTCAGGGGTTTCTCCTGGCTCTTCACTCAGGAATTACTCCTGGCGGTGCTCGAGGGGACCATATGGGATGCCGGGGGATCGAACCCGGGATAGGCCGGCCGTGTGCAAGGCAAACACCCTACCCATTGGACTATCGCTCCGGCCCCTCTCCAAGTCACTCTTACTCCTCAGCCTCTCTTCCTTTTTGTTGCTTGGCTGGGAATTTATTTTTCTGGTTTGGGGGCCACACATGGCTGTGCTTGGAGCTTCCTTCTGGGTCTGTGCTCAGAGACCACTCCTGGCAGGGTGCAGGGAGCCATGTGTGTGGAGCTGGAGATGGTCTGGTTGGCTGTGCGCCCACCTGCTGTCCTGTCACTCTGGCCCTGTGTTTGGGGAACTTATTTATTTGCGATTTTTATTTATTTTTTTTAATTGACTCACCATTCAATACACAGTCACAAAGTTGTTCATGATTGGGGTTCAGTCATATCATGTTCCAACACCTGTCCCTTCACTAGTGTGCATTCCCATCACCAATGTCCCAGTCTCCTCCTGACGCCATGCTGGGGAGCATCTTTATGGCAGCACTTTTCTTCTCTCTCTTCATTTTGGGCATTATGGTTTGCAATACAGATACTGAAAGGTTTTCATGCATATTCCTTTAACTACTTTCAACACCCAGTTCTGGTCTAGAGTGAGTTTTCCAACTATTATTGTTATACGGATCCCTTCTCTATCTTACCTATCCTCTCATCCCTGCATACTTGTGGTAGATTCCAACCATTGACAAGTCCTCCTGGCCCCTGTTTTCCCTGGCTGTGAGTATTATTCTCATGCTATATTTTTTATATCCCACAAATGAATGGAGTCATTCTATCCTTCTTCTGACTCATATCATTCAGCATGATATTCTCCATGTCCATCCATTCATAAGCAAATTTCATGACTTCAGTTTTCCTAACAGCTGCATAGTATTGTCTGGGGAATTTAAAGACAGAGTTCCTCTTTTTTTTAATTGGGGGCCAGGGCACTCTCCAGAAGCACTCGAGGGCCCCAGGTCTGCAGTGTGGGCCTGATGGTCCCTGCCCGGCCTGCTGCTGTTTGCTTCAGGCTTGTGGCGCTGGCTGGGAGATGTGGGGGTGTTGGTTGGGGAGGGTAAGGGGTTCATGAGGCTCGGGCACAGGCACACAAGGCAGGCTATACCCCTATGAGCCCCTGAGAGCCCCCTCTTATATTTTATCCTGTGGGTCTCCCATTTGTGTTCATTGTAGGGTTGTATTTGGAAAGCGCAGAAAAGTGAAAAGAAACCAAAGAAAAATCATCAGCAGTTCCCCGTCCCAGAGATCTCTGCTGACATTTGCTGCATTATCTGCCAGATCCCCACTCGCCCCTTCTTTTTTTTTTAAGTAACGTTTGTCTTGAAGTATCCAGAACACACTCGGCTACGCTCAGGGCATACTCCTGCTCTGGTTCTGCCCTGTTCTGGTTCTATACTCCTGCGTCTGGCTCTATTCTGGTTCTGGTTCTACACTCTTGCTTCTGGCTCTACACTCCTGCTTTGGTTCTGTACTGGTTCTGGTTCTGTGCTCCTACATCTGGTTCTGTACTGGTTCTGGTTCTGTACTCCTGGGTTCCTGGTTCTGTACTCCTGCTTCTGAATCTATACTCTTGGTTCTGGTTCTATACTCCTGGTTCTGGTTCTATACTCCTGGTTCTGGCTTTACACTCCTGCTCTGGTTCTGTACTGGTTCTGGTTCTGTGTTCCTACTTCTGGTTCTGTACTGGTTCTGGTTCTGTACTCCTGGTTCTGTACTCCTGCTTCTGATTCTATACTCTTGGTTCTAGTTCTATACTCCTGGTTCTGGTTCTATACTCCTGTGGTTCTGTACTCCTGCTTCTGTGCTCAGGGATCACTGCTGATGTTGCTTGGAGGAATATAAGGGATGCCAGAGATCGAACCCAGGTTGGCAAACACCCTGTCTGCTGTGCTGTGACTCTGGCCTCACATATAAAGACATTCCTAACATGGGAAATGGAGACATCCAGATGCACAGTGGGAAGAGTGGTTCCCGGTTGGGCACGTGCAGTTTCTGCAGTTTCACTGCCGTCCCCGCCACCCCCTGCCCTCCCGCCTGCTGCCTCTGTTCTTTGTTTTGCTTTCACACAAGCTGCTCTGAACAGGAACAGTGGGAGTGGCACATGCTGCGCTCCACCCAGAGGACCAGCTGTGCCCAGCCCAGGAGGTGCCACTGGGCATTTCTGTGGGGTTTTGTCACTGTTTGTCCATGCTTTGTCACTGCTCTGGGTGGGTCCAAGCCCGCCTGCAGGAAACTTGAAGGCTGGCATGCACCTTCTCCCTTTGTTGAAGGCGGGCTTTGTGCTGGGGCTCCCCTGGGCCTCTGCTGGGGTGGTGGGAGGCTCTCAGGAGCCATCTCCGCCTTCCTGTCACTGCTCCAGCATTTCCTCCCCTCCGTACCTAACCATCAACTCCAAAAACTAACCACTCACCTGGTTTTTGTGGTTGTTTTCCCATAAAGAAGCCCACCTGGCTCCTTCTCCCCAGCCCCCCAGCTCCTCAGGAGCCAGCACTTATGTCCACTCTAGAGGAGTGCCCTGAGACAGGGTCCCAGTGACCCGGCTTCTTGTCCTCACAACCCCTGGTCATATAACAGGGAGCGGGCCAGTTGGGGCCCCACAGGGCAGCTCTGGTAAGAGAAGGGGGTGAGGCTGTGGAGCAAGAAGGGGGGGTCCAGGCCAGCACCCAGGTCCTGACTGCTGCTCTCCCTGTCACCTGAAAAGCATCCAAGAACACTGCTGTCCTCTTGTCCTCTGGCTGGTAGCTTTGGAGCTCGTGCTGTGTTACTGTGTGACATGACGCAAAGAGCTCCAGGTGAGGTCTGGCCCCCTCACACATGACCCCAGATTCCTCATAAGTGACCCCACCCCCTCACTGGTGACTCCAGTTCCCTCACAGTTGAACCTGGCTCCCTCAGATACAAAGTAATCACTGCAGGGGCACCGGGCCACCTTCCCTCACAGGGTCACCAAAAGGATTCAAATGAGACAGTATTGGAAGTGCTGGTACCTGGGTGGCTACTGAAGGGCAGGTGCCTGCCCTGTGCCTGGTGACTGAGCCCTAGTGATAGCACAAGTGCCACTGAGCCTGAAGGTGGTGGCTGTGTGCACTGCGGACATCGATGTCTGACAACTTCCACAGAAATAAGTGGAAGTCTTTAGCTTCTCTGTAAGCCCATGGACACCCATCCCACAGCTCCAGCTGCACCTCTGGGTCCTAGTGTGAGGCTTGGTGCCCGTGAGACTAAGCTAGGCCAGGCCACCTTGACTATCCCAGAGTGTCTGAGGGAGAGCATTGCTTCTCGGCCTTTTGGCTAAGATCAAGTGTGGTATTAGAGTGTCTGAGGGCCCCCCTCCACACACACACACACACACACACACACACACACACACACACACACCTATGACTGCAAAGACAGATGCTGGTTCCTGCACCCCTGAGGTAATGTGCCAGCCAGTGCCACCCACATGTAGCCTTGCCTCAGACACAGATTTGAGAAGGGCCAGGAAGAACAGCAGGGAGGATATGAGACGGGGAAGGCCTAGAGCGTCATTGCCAGGGAAACTGGCTCCCTGGGCTAGAGAGTAGACGGAGGAAATGTTTAAGTTCACAGAAGTCCTTAGGGCTGAGCCAACTAAATTCAAATGACTAATTTTAAAAAATAGCCACATGGTGCTTTGTAAATTGTGATGTTCCGAGACAGAAACCTCTCATCCACTGACTCACGGGCCCTCCATTTCTGGGATGAGAAGAAGGAAGAATTTCCTCCCTTCATAGTTCTCTGTAACCTGGCTCACCCTCTGGGCCCTGACCTGGCCACCCGTAAGGCACCTGATCCTACCAACAAGGACCTGGAACTTGTAGGAAGATGAGTTGGGACCCACATCAGGGCCAGGCTTAGCATCAGACTTAGAAAATTCTGGGGGGTTCCTCACCCTACTTTGACAGAGCTGGCCTTCCCTATGGGCTTAGCTGGGGAGTTCACAGCTCCTACCACAATCCCGAGTATCCCACAATCTGCTCTGTGACCCTCTGTTGGACATCACAGGTGCTTGTCAGTTCTGTCCTGCTCCCCTGGGTCTCCTCTGCCTCCCACCCTGGACCAAGCGAGCTGCTGCCCTGACACCGTTCTCCCCTTCCCTAGTGAGCAGTTGCCTTTCTCTCCTTCCCTAGCACACTCCCTGTGCCATCTGTCAGACAGTTTGCAGGAATCAAGTGAAATGCTACACCTAGAAGCCAACTCATGAGCCCAGGGCCAGAGACTGTTGCTCAATGGCCCTTAGGCCCCACCTCCCCACCTCCCGGGCTTCACTCACCTTCCTGCTAGCCCTCATTATTTGGCTCTCCAACCAAGCTCCCGGTTCTTCCCCAAGCTGACCCACCTCAACCAATGTGACAGTGGAGTCAAGCATTTACCTTTCTGTTCAGATGTCATTTTACAGTTCATTTACTCCATCAACTAACAAGTATGAACTGGAAAGCTCACCATGCTCCAGGGAGTAAAAAAAAATATCTGGGGCTCTGGAGTTTGATAAACTATCTTCAAAATCTGGCTCCATATATGCATGATCTTGGGGAAACCAATGTCTTGAAGCTTCCACTTCTTCATCTGCAATGCAGGAACAATAAAGCACTTAACTCATGGAATGGAGTGACAATTAAGGGGCGTGGCGCACATCAAGAACTAAAGTGTGCAACTTACAAGCAATTATTGATTTTACTAGTAACTCTACCACTATTAGCCTCTGTCATTACTGAGCACTGCAGATACAGGCTAAGATACAGACTGTGCCTTCCAGGCATGGGGTGAGGCATATTGATAACATTAGGGGGCAAGTAAGAATCCTAGGGGCTGCATAAGGGAAACCCCAAGAGAGAGGCTGTCAGGAAGACTTAGTGAGAATGCTCAAGCCTGGAGGCCGTGAGAGAACATTCCAGAAAGGGAGACCAGCATGCCTGAGAGCACAGATGATCAGAAGTGCAGGTCTCCAACCTGTTTTGAAGGTGAAAGATCTGGTCGACCAGGTCTCCAGGTGGGAAATACCTCAGAGGGATGGGGGAAAATGTTGAGAAGCTTGGACTGGAACCAACCCACTGTAGGTTCCTAAAACGGGGACCAACAACATATTTTATTGCACATTAAAAAAATTGATTTGGGACCAGGATGTGGTTCCAAAGTGGTTCAAGCTTGGTATAGGAAGGAAGGAAGGAAGGAGGGAAGGAAGGAAAGAAGAAGGAAGGAAGGAAGGAAGGAAGGAAGGAAGGAAGGAAGGAAGGAAGGAAGGAAGGAAGGAAGGAAGGAAGGAAGGAAGGAAGGAAGGAAGGAAGGAAGGAAGGAAGGAAGGAAGGAAGGAAGGAAGGAAGGAAGGAAGGAAGGAAGGAAGGAAGGAAGGAAGGAAGGAAGGAAGGAAGGAAGGAAGGAAGGAAGGAAGGAAGGAAGGAAGGAAGGAAGGAAGGAAGGAAGGAAGGAAGGAAGGAAGGAAGGAAGGAAGGAAGGAAGGAAGGAAGGAAGGAAGGAAGGAAGGAAGGAAGGAAGGAAGGAAGGAAGGAAGGAAGGAAGGAAGGAAGGAAGGAAGGAAGGAAGGAAGGAAGGAAGGAAGGAAGGAAGGAAGGAAGGAAGGAAGGAAGGAAGGAAGGAAGGAAGGAAGGAAGGAAGGAAGGAAGGAAGGAAGGGTAGAAGATTATTTTGTTAAGTCATTGGAAGAGTGGGTGAGTTGGTGCCAGTCTGGTCAGTTTCTAGGCCAAGGGGAGGGAGCAGTTCAAGGAGGTCAGGGCCAAGGGCACAGAGGGCAGGGCTGGGGATTGCTGGTGTTAGGTGAGAAACAGGAGTTGATCTCTGACTGATGGGCTAAGGAAGCTGGGAAGATGGAGATGTCTGAAAGCACCCAGGTTTCTCTGGATGCTTTCTTAGTGAGCACTGCCCTGACCCCAAGAGTAGACATGGAGGAGGAAGAGGAGAGGGGTCCCATTTGGACTGCCAGCAGGTGTGGGGTATTAGGGGTGAATTAGATATGTGCATGTATGCACACATATGCACACACTCTAAAAACTGACCAGGACACAGGGTTGAAAACAGAAAAGAACGGTAAAGAATGAGTGAAGACAGGCAACCTGGGAGGTAGGGAGAGGCCGGGAGAAGTGTCCCACTGGCGGGGAAGGTGGGACTGTGGGACAAGGGTGGTCTCAGTAGTGTCTTTCATTCGTTCCCCATGAAAATCCATCCCCCCCACTTCCTCCTGTGCTTTTCTTCCTGCACTCTCATTCCACGGTCCTGACTTTCTCTTACTAGAGACAGGGTTATTCGGTGCCATTCCACCCTCTTGACTATTTCTACATCTCCCCTATGAATCTTTCAAGTTTTTTTTCCTTTTTGGGTCACACCCAGCAATGATCAGGGGTTACTCCCGGCTCTGCGATCAAGAATTACTCCTGGCACTGCGTGTGGGTGGGGGTGGATGCCGGGAATCGAACCTGGGTCGGCCACATGCAAGGCAAACGCCCTCCCCGCTGGACTGCCGCCTCCAAGCCCCACATCTTCCAAGTTTTTTCTCTACTGTTTTCTGTCTGAGATCCGCCCCTCCCAACCCCACCACTCTCACAGGATCTGGCAGATTCCAAACCAAACAGCACCTCTGCCAAAGGAGAAACGCCACCAAATTATCTGGGGTGATCCAGACAGAGTGGGTTTTGTTTGCATTTGATTTTGAGAAAGTAACTGAACCAGGTACGGATTTGCTCAGGCTAGGAGCCAAGTCATGGGTTTGGAGCCTGAGACCCTCTCTCAGTTGGAACCTTAGACCCCAACACTCCTTCCTGCAAGAGCACAGCCCTGCTCCATCCCCCTACAGGGCTGTCAGCCCACCTCTCCCCACTGGCTTCCCTCCATAGCACAGCCCATGTCAGGGAATGCCCCATTGCCCAAGAGCTCTCATAGGCTCACATGGCACCAGGCCCTGATAGTTCATTGGCCTCATGCTTCCTCTCAGTCAAACAACACTGCCAAGAAAAACCTGAGGGCAGGTGAGAAACCAGTTGTGATCCGCCCAGTAAGCAGGTGGCAGTGTAGCAGCCAGCCGCCCCGCCTTCAGTGTCTCTTGGAGTCTTGGGAATGGAAGGGAAAGCAGACATTCCAGGACCAGTTTCCTGAAGCTCCAGGCCATCTAATTGTTCTGCTGAGAGCAGCCCAGGAACCAGAGGCAGACACCATGGCGCAAGGTAGGCAAGTCCACGGGGCTCCTGGGCGCAGGGAAAGGAAGACAGACAGTAGGGAGCCTGGACTCAGAGGAAGACAGGAACAAATGCAGACTTGAAACCAGAAGAGCAGAAACCTCCCGAATCTCAGAACCTGTTGATAGTCTGAGATAAGAGAGATAAGGAAGAGGCTGGCTGGTCAACAGTCAACACGTTTGCTTGTCTCCCTGTGGGCTGGGGACAGAGGCAGGGATCATGGGCTTTAAAATCATTCTCTGCCATTAGCTGATCCTCTGATGTTGAATAAGCCATTTCTCTACTTCCCAGTCTTTGTGAGTGAAAACCTAGAGGAGTTGGAGTAGATATTCTTGAGGCTGTTTTCTAGCTCTAAAATTCTCAGATGTTCCCTCTCTGCTCTTCTTCCTGAACTTCAGTCAGTTCCTCATCTTAGCTGGTCTTTGCCCCACTTCCCTCCTCCTAGGTTAACTCTCTTTCTAGAAAGAAATGCTATGGAGATAAAATGGTTAGTTAAAATTATTTGAAAGAAGGAGCCCAAATCTCTACAAACACAATAGTCACAACTTTATCTACATTAGTTTCTTTTGTTTAATTTTTTTGGAAGGAAGCACCCAACAATGCTCAGTGGTGACTGATATACTCAGGAATCACTCCTGGCGGTGCTTGTGGACCACATGGGATGCTGGGGATTGAATCTGGTTGGGTTGCATGAAGGCAAGAGCCCTACCGATGTACTATCTCTCCTGCCCCAGGTACTTTTAATATTTTTTAAGTTTAAATTACATAAGAAGTATATGCACATCTAGTTGTATTAAAGAAAAATTGCAAATAAAGTTTATAGACCATGGCTGCCACCCTTAATTCCAGATTTGTCCTCAGAGAAAACAGTTTGGAATCTTTTGTTTATACAATATGTACATATACACAGACACTCAATGTAATTTACAGGGTTCACTTGTTTGAATTTTTTCTTTGGAATATCCAATATGTTCATCATTTGTACATACCTTTCTACAACTTGATTGCTTTTTCACCCAACAGTATATCTTGAGTTTCAACCCATGCATTTATTACCTATCCTATGAATCTATCTCAATGTTTTTCCACTTTGCACAGTACAGTGGAAGTAATTTATTTGTCCAGTCTCCCACTGATGGAAATCTAGATTGTTTCCCATTTTCCACTGTACAAGTATTATTGTGCATCCTTATCTGTCTCTCTTTATTTTATGGAAGGGTGCTCATTGAGGGTACTAATGCCAACTAGAACTGAGCATTAAATAGAGAAAAATAATAATTTAATGTATGTTCTGTAATCCTGGGGAGGAGAGGGAAAGAGAAAAAAAAAAAAAGAATGCGGTGGGAGGGGGGGAGGGGAGTTGTGGTGGGAGGGGCCTGGGGGCGGGTGCTGAACGAAAAGAACTTTTAAAAAAAGTTTTTCTTTAATTTCCTCCTAGTTTCCCTAATTATTTCACCCTATCCTCTTCTCACATCCTGTAGAACACATGTCCAATATTTAGTGTAACTTCTATTTGAACACCTGGTGGCTAAACTGAAGAACTTTCCATGTCACAGAGACAGACTTGACTCAGGTCTTACCCGAGGCTGAGATTTGGTCTCAGTGCTTGCTATCAGGCAGCTGTTGCCACACCTGTTGAGTAGTCCTGGGTCATGTGCCCAACCAATCAGAGCCAATTTTCGATCTCTGTCTAGTCAGTTGGTCTCCATAGGGAGTGAGCTTCTTTTTCCACCTCTAGGAAAAAGCCAAGTACTTTCCCAATTGGCAGTGAGCCGGATGTTTTTGCTGAATATGAGTGGAGCCAGCAATGGGCGGCAACTGATGGGTAATGGCATGAGCACAGGACTAGGGTGAATGACCCTAGGTTTAACCTTAGGCAAGACATTTAATCTGCCTGAGCCTTGTTTTTTTCTTCTCCAAGTGAGCATTTAACATGATGTTTCATCCCTCCAATGTTATGGTAAGGAGTCAATGAGATTCTATGCTGTAGTTCTTAGGACAGAGCTTGGCACATAGGAGACGTGTCCTCACTGAGGCATTGGTTGGATCAGATATAAATACAGGGCAATTACGCAAACAATAGAGACCTATTTGACTAAGCAAACACTTTTGAGTACCAACCATGCACCGATCATTTTGCTTATATTACTTTATAAGAAAATCTATCCCATAGAACTAGAGGTAAGGGAAGTCATTCAGAAGGAAAGGGATAGCTTAAGAATGATCTATCTTATGTGGGACTTAAAGATACACAGGAAGATGGCAACAAAAGTCCAAAGGCAACACAGCAAGAGAACTGAGTTGGGGGGGGGGGGGTGGGGGAGGTGGGCCTTGAAAGGGAGGGGCATTAGATCCTTGTGGGAGGCAGGTGGGTACACACTGGTGATGGGTGTGGTGTTGAAATACGAGCATAGGAATCCATCATTAACAGTACTTAAATCATATCACCTCAATCCTTTTTTTTTTGGAAAAAGAAAATTAAAACAAAAATTTATCCTACTACCAATCATTTCTACATCCTTGCAGCATTTCACAAAACCTAATCTACTTTTTATCTCTATGGATTTTCTATTAACAAGTTTCATATGAATAGAAGCATTAAATGTCACAGTTTGTGCCTGTTTTTCTGTCTTTTTTTGTTTTTGTTTTTTGACTTATCACTATGTTTTCAAGGTTTTTTAAAATATTTTATTATACCACCATGAGATATACAATTACAAAGATGTTCATAAGATGTTCATATTTGGGATTTGGTCATACAGTGTTCCAGCACCCATCCCTCCACCAGTGCCCATTTCCCACCACCAATGTCCCCGATTCCATCCCCCTCCCTAGCCTGCCTCTATGGCAGGTTCTTTATTTCTTTATCTTTCTTGCTCTCTCTCTTTCTCTCTTCCTTCCCTTCCATATTGTGTATGTTTTCAAGTTTTATCTGTATTATAATATATTCAGCATTCTTATTATGACTGACTAAAAATTCCATTTGATGAATATGCTACATGTATTCATTCATTAATCTGCTTATGGGCATTTGACTTGTTTGCGATTTTGAGTAATGCTGCTATCACATTCATGAACAGATTTTAGTGTGAACATATGATTTCAACCTCCTAACTCTATACCTGGGTCATTTGTTTTCTTTTTTTATTTTTACAATTAAAAAAGATATACAATTAAAAAGTTCATATTTGGGTTTTGGTCATACAGTGTTCCAGCACCCATCCCGCCACCAGTGCCCACCTCCCACCACCAACGTCCCCGGTTCCCTCCCCCTCCCCCAGCCCTCCTCCATGGCAGGTTCTTTATTTCTTTCCCTTCCTCTCTCTTTCTCTTTTCCTTCCCTTCCAGACTATGGATTACAGAACATACATTAAGGGGTTGTCATGTGTATCTTTTTGCCTCCATTTAATGCTCAGTTCTAGGTTGGCATTAGTACCCTCGACAATTGTTAGCACACTGTTCCGTTTTCTGTCTTACCTAGCCTCTGACTCCCACACGTTTGTGATAATTTCCACCTTTGACAAGACCTCCTCACTTGACCTTGGATAGTGGTATCATAATATGTACATATATATTTATGTTATGCAAATAAATGCAGTCATTCTGTATCTGTCTCTCCTTCTGGCTAATTTCACTCAACATAATCTTCTCCATGTCCATCCATTTATAGGCAAATTTTATAACTTCATTTTTCCTAACAGCTGCATAGTATTCCATTGTGTAGATGTACTAAAGCTTCTTTATCCAGTCATCGATTTTCGGGCACTCTGGTTGCTTCCAGATTCTGGCTTTGTGAATAATGCTGCTATGAACATAAAAGTAGGGATGGTGTTTTCGCTGTGTATTTTTGGTTTCCCGGAGTAGATTCCCAAGAGTGGTATGGCTGGGTCAAATGGGAGTTCAATTTCTAGTCTTTGGAGGAATGTCCATATTGTTTTCCAGAAAGGCTGTACCAGCCGGCATTCCCACCAACAATGGATGAGTGTCCCCTTTCCCCCACATCCACACCTGCACTTGTTATTCTTGCTCTTTTGAATATGTGCCAGTCTCTGTGGTGTAAAGTGGTATCTCATTGTTGTTTTGATTTGCATCTCTCTGATGATTAGTGATGATAGGCATTTTTTCATATTTTTTTTACAGTTCATTCATGTTCTTTTTTATTTTTTTATTTTTAAAATTACAAAAGATATACAATTAAAAAGTTCATATTTGGGTTTTGGTCAAACAGTGTTGCAGCACCCATCCCGCCACCAGTGCCCATCTCCCACCACCAACGTCCCCGGTTCCCCCCCTCCCCCCCCCCCAGCCCTGCTCCATGGCAGGTTCTTTATTTCTTTCCATTTCTCTCTCTTTCTCCTTCCCCTCCAGACTATGGATTACAGAACATACATTAAAGGGTTGTCATGTGTATCTTTTTGCCTCTATTTAATGCTCAGTTCTAGGTTGGCATTAGTACCCTCAACAATTGTTAGCACACTGTTCCATTTTCTGTCTTACCTAGCCTCTGAATCCCACACGTTTGTGATAATTTCCACCTTTGACAAGACCTCCTGCACTTGACCTTGGATATTGGTATCATAATATGTACCTATATGTTTATGTTATGCAGACAAATGCAGTCATTCTGTATCTGTCTCTCTCCTTCTGGCTAATTTCGCTCAACATAATCTTCTCCATGTCCATCCATTTGTAGGCAAATTTTATAACTTCATTTTTCCTAACAGCTGCATAGTATTCCATTGTATAGATGTACCAAAGCTTTTTTATCCAGTCATCGATTTTCGGGCACTCTGGTTGTTTCCAGATTCTGGCTATTGTGAATAATGCTGCTATGAACATAAAAGTAGGGATGGTGTTTCCGCTGCGTATTTTTGGCTTCCCAGAGTAGATTCCCAGGAGTGGTATCGCTGGGTCAAATGGGAGTTCAATTTCTAGTCTTTGGAGGAAAGTCCATATTGTTTTCCAGAAAGGCTGTACCAGCCGGCATTCCCACCAACAATGGATGAGTGTCCCCTTTTTCCCCACACCCACGCCAGCACTTGTTGTTCTTGTTCTTTTGAATATGTGCCAGTCTCTGTGGTGTAAAGTGGTATCTCATTGTTGTTTTGATTTGCATCTTTCTGATGATTAGTGATGATAGGCATTTTTTCATATGTTTTTTGGCCATTCGAATTTCTTCCTTGCTGAAGTTTCTGTTCATTTCTTCTCCCCATTTTTTGATGGGGTTGTTTGTTTTCTTCTTGTAAAGTTCTACCAGTGCCTGATAGATCCTGAATATTAACCCCTTATCAGATGGGTATTGGGTGAATATTCTTTTCCATTCTGTGGACTGCTTTTGTATCTTAGTCACTGTCTCTTTTGAGGTGCAGAAGCTTTTTAGTTTCATGTAGTCCCATATGTTTATCTTTTCTTCTAGTTGCTTTGTTAGTGATGTTTCACCTTTGAAGATGCCTTTAGCTTCAATGTCGTGGAGGGTTTTTCCTATATTTTCTTCAATGTACTTTATGGATTCAAGTCTGATATTGAGATCTTTAATCCATTTTGATCTGATTTTTGTGCATGGTGTTAGACACAGGTCCAAATTCATTTTTTACATATCACTGCACAGTTTTCCCAACGGCACTTGTTGAAGAGGCTTTCCTTATTCCATTTTAGACTCATTGCACCTTTATCAAAGATTAAATGATCATGTGTTTGAGGTTGGGTGTCAGGATACTCAATTCTATTCCATAGGTCCACAGGTCTGTTTTTATTCCAATACCATGCTGTTTTAATTACTCCTGCCTTGTAGTACAGTTTGAAGTTGGGAAAGGTGATGCCTTCCATCTTCTTTTTCCCGAGGATTGCTTTAGCTATCCTTATATACCTGAGTCATTTGGTGACTCTCTATGTTTAACATTTTGAGAAACTGTCAGACTATTTTTCAGAATGGTCACCAATTTTATCTATCTATCTATCTATCTATCTATCTATCTATCTATCTATCTATCTGTCTGTCTGTCTGTCTGTCTGTCTGTCTGTCTGTCTGTCTGTCTGTCTGTCTGTCTGTCTGTCTGTCTGTCTCTATCTATCTATCTATCTATCTATCTATCATCTATCTATCTCTCTCATCTATCTAACTCTCTCTATCTATCTATCTATCTATCTTTGGTCTCCCCATTTTTTTTGGTCTCCCCATTTTATCACCCCACCAGAATGTATGAGGATTCCATTTCTCCACATCTTCACCAACTTTTGTTATCATTTGTCTTCTTTTTTTGTTATTACGATTGCTGTCCTAACTGGCATAAAGAAATATCTCATTTGCATTTCCCTAATGACTAGTGATGTTGGGACTCTTCTCATGCATTTACTGACCTTTTGAATACTTTCTTTGAAGAAATGTCTGTTTAGATCAGCTACACATTTTAAGATTTGGGCTATTTGTTTATTTCATTAGTGAGCTGTATGAATTCTTTATTCTCATTATACATTCCTTATTAAATTTGCCTTTCAAGTAATTTCTCCCATTCTGTCAGTTGCCTTTTTATATTATTGGTGATGTCCTTGAAAAAAGAAGTTATTGGTTGTCATAAAGTGCTATTTATCACTTTTTTCCTGTGATTACTTGTGAGTCTATTATATATATATATATGTATTTTATATATATTAAACCATTGTATTCTGCAAATCATGAAGATTTACCTTTGTATTTCTTCTAATAGTTTTAGCTTTAGTTATTCTGATCAAAGTTGATTGAGTCTAAGTTTATTTATTTATTTATTTATTTTTGCTTTTTTTTGGGTCACACCCAGCAATGCTCAGGGGTTACTCCTGGCTCTGCACTCAGGAATCACTCCTGGCGGTGCTCGGGGGGACCATATGGGGTGCCGGGATCGAACCCGGCCGACACAGGCCGGCCACGTGCAAGGCAAACGCCCTACCCGCTGGGCTATCGCCGGCCCCTAAGTCTAAGTTTATTTTTGTAGAGATCATGAGGTAGGGGGTCTAATTTTATCATTTCGCATATGACTATCTTGCTATCTCAGTATCACTTATAGAAAAATGATACTTTTCCTCTCATTGATTTGCCTTAGCACCCATCTCAAAAACCAATTGAATGTAAATTTACTTCCAGAATCTCAGTTCTAATCCATTTATCTTTAAGTCTACCTTACGCCAGTATCATATTGCCTTGATTACTACATTTTTTAAGGCACAGTGTCAGACAAAGGTGTTCATAACAGTTTTTCAGACATATGATACCATCACCAGTGGAACCTTCCATCTAACCATATTCCCAAGTTCCCTCCCACCCCCAGTTTGCCTCTTGGGAGCACATTTTTCAGTTTGGTTATTGTAGTTTGGGTCTTCTGCTTTCAGTGTTGTTTGTTCTGTGGTTTAGATATACTCATGTACCTAACTTCTATCCTTTTCGTTACTATAGTTTTCAGTACTTTGAAATAGGAAATGAAGGCCCTCATGCTGTTTTGCTTTTCTAAATTATCTTGGCTTATTGGTTGGTTTGTTGTTGTGTGTGTTTTTTGTCATATTCAGTGATGCTCAGGGGGTGCTCTTGGGTCTATGCTCAGAAATTATACCAGTTGAACTAAGAGAGCATTATGGAATGCTGGGATCCCATATGGCAAACACAGGTTGGCCACATGCAAAGCAAGCACCCTACCCACTGTACTATCACTCAGGTCCCTTATTGATGTTGTTTTATTTGATCAGAATACCTGCTTGTTGATGTATACAAAACAGCAGCTAGGATTTTTTATAGAAATTGAATTGATTCTCAAAAAGAATAAAAAGCAAACCAACAATGATAAAAAGAAATTGTGTTGGTTCTTTTGGTCAATTTGTCATCTGAATGATATCAAGACTTCTACTCATGAACTCGGAGTGTCTTTATTTATTTATTTAGGTCTTTTTACATTTCTTTTATTGATCTTTTGTGAAGTATATTTTGTGGTGCAATTTTGCATTTCTTCTGTTAAATTTAAATTTTTTACTGATTGCAAATTTTTGTTACATATTTCATTCTTATGTTACTGAAAATAGATTATTTTCTTAATTTTATTTTAAGTTTTTCCAAATATATATATAATTAGTTTTAATGTTTAACTTATATATACAATTTTTCTGAATGTATTAGTTTTAATGTTGTCCATGATTTTTATGATTTGCTATATTCAAAATCACATTATTTATAAAGGTAATTTTATATCTTCTTTCTAATACATACTGGCTAAAACCTCCAGTGCAATGTTGAAGAGACAGACCTCTATCTACTGCTTCACTATAGTATGATTTTTCACTTGTCTCTTTTTCATAGTTATACTTTTCCAGGTTGAGAAAATTTATTTCTATACTTAGAGATAAATCATTTGTTTAACATTTTTTTTTCATTATGAAACTGGTTTTATTTTCAGACCGAAATGTTTATATTTCTTTTTTTTCTTTGGGTCACACCAGGTGATGCTCAGGGGCTACTCTTGGCTCTGCAAGCAAAAATTACTCTTAGAGTTACTTGGGGGACCATATGGGATGCCAGGGATTGAACCCAGGTTGGCTGCATGCAAGGCAAGTGCCTTACCTGCTGTACTATTGCTCTGGCCCTGATTTATATTTCTTAAATAAAGGGTATAGTTAAGATAAACCAGCCATGTCTCTCTTCTTATTAACTTATGTCCAGTGTCAGAAGACATATACATTAAAAAACAGGGGCCAGAAAGATAGTACAGGGGGTAAGGTCAACTTGCCTTGCATGTAGTTGACCCCAATTTGATTCCTGGCACCACCATATTTGGTTCCCCAAAGACTACAAGGGTGACTCCTATGCATAGCACAAGAAATAACCCCAGAACATTGCCTGGTATGGTCCATTTCCCACCCCTCCCCCAAACTCCCCAAGGAAGAGAAAAGTAACTAAAAGAATATCTGAACACCACATGCTGAACTAGTAGGATCTTAATAAAAAATTGTTGATATAAATTTGTTGTTGTAAATAACAAACCTATTAAATATATAGGAAAAGATAAAAAATTTGCTATAAATTTTGCAAAATGTCTTGTAGATCAGTGGGATATGGGAAGAAACTTAGATAAATGAGGGCAAGTCCCATGAGGGGAATGGATCTTGAATAGGTCTAGGAGGACAGATGAAATTGTGAAGGACTTTCTAAGTTGGGGCTATTGTAGAGCCAAACAACATGTGCAGGCAGGACAGCCATTTTCTTGTGTCAGACTGCCCAGAGGAGCAGAGCATGCTGGGAGTAGAGAGAGAAGTGAGTGAAGTCAGGCAGGGAGGCCGTGAGTGCCACGTTAAGGGTTGTGTCTTTCACATGAGCATTCTAGGCATCTTAGAACTTCTTCAACAGAAGAATGGCACAATCAAATTCTTGCAGAAATGAAACCTGGTGATGTGTTGAGACACAGGTGGCGTAGAAAGGTAGAAAGCAGGAGACTCTGATGAGGTGAGGTGAGAGATGGGGAGATCAGAACCACAGAAATGTGGGAAGGGATGGGAATAGAGGAATTTGAAGACACCTGAATGGATCTAGACTGAGAACCAGTGGATAAACTGATTGTTAATTAAAAGTTGTGAGCCCAGGTGCATGGAGGCCATGGCAGACTGTGGGCAAACATGGAGAAAAAGACCAGGAATGGCCCTAATTTAGAATACCTGCAGCAATGCAGCAAGGGGGTTGGGCACAGGTGTTCGTGGTGCTCAGCAAGCCAGAGTGAATAACTGAGTGAAGAGCCAGTCCTGGATCCCAGAGGAGAGGTTGAGTTTCTTTCTCAAGATTGCACAGCTAGTGAGCAGCGGACAGGCTGCTGCCAGGCACCAGAGCCCTGCTCTTTCATCTTTCCCTGGCTGCTCCACTGCAGGGCTGGAAGTGGCCCTCACAGACCTCCAGAGCTCCCGGAACAATCTGCGCCACCACACGGAAGAGATCAGTTCTGACCGCCTCCTTGTTCGCCGTGGCCAGCCCTTTAATATCACTCTGTACTTCAGGAGCCGGGGCTTCCAGCCTGGCCTGGACAATATCATCTTTGTGGTTGAGACAGGTGAGGAGTTGATTGGCTCACAGCGGCTGCGAGAGAGAGAGAGAGAGAGAGAGAGGAGAGAGAGAGAGGGAGAGGAAGAGAGAGAGAGAGAGAGAGAGAGAGAGAGAGAGAGAGAAGAGTCTGGAGGGTTCCTAAGGGGCCTAAGAGACAACCTTAGGAGACCTCAGTTCTGCTTCTATTCCAGGACCACTGCCAGACCAGGCTAAGAGGACTCAGGCCGTGTTCAGCCTGTCAGGTCATCAGGGCCCATGGATCGCCTCCATAGAGAATAACAGTGCCAATTCCCTGGAGGTGAGCCTGTGCGCACCTCCCATGGCAGCCGTGGGTCGGTACCGCTTGAAGGTCCGCATAGACACCTTTCAAGGGCCAACCATGGCCTACCAGCTTGGGGAGTTCATCCTACTCTTCAATCCTTGGTGCTCAGGTAAGGCAGAGTGCCTGTGTGTGGGGGGGTCCTTATCTGTCCCCCCTGATTAATACCACACAGAACCAGGCTCAACATTTCCAAACCTCAACTTACTACCTCTCCTGTCCCCTGCCTGCAGCATTCTCCCCCCCAGCTACCAACCAGGCAAGGAGCCTTTGTTATTTATGTGGTGATCTCTTAGGCCCTTTAGAACCCCCAGACACACACACACACACACACACACACACACACACACACACACACAGAGCCCCTGTGAGCCAATCAAGTCTTTACATAAACAGCCAAGTCATCTGTACTTAAAAAGAAAACTATTATAATTAAAGTTGACTACCATTAACATTTCTCTTTATCATACATGTTTATGTTAATCTAAGTTTTCCATTAGAAGAATAATACATGCATGGCATTAACTTTGTAGAATGACCCAAAGTGTGAATAAAACCATATCCTAATACCCAGATTCTCTCTGTGGAGGAAATCCTGTTAACATCTTCCTATAAACTCATAACAATGTTCAATTTAGCTAACATGTATTTTTATATATACACGTGCATGTGATTATCTAATACTTACTATAGATGGTAGCTTGCCAGGCTCTGCCAGGCAGAGCCTGGCAAGCTACCCATGTTGTATTTGATATGCCAAATACCAGTAACAATTATAGACCTCATTCTGGAATGGATTGAGGCTCTTTATGTTCCTGGAGCAAGCAGATGCCTAGCATGAGACAGGTCATATGGAGATGTTACTGGGGCCCGCTCGAGCAAATCGATGATGAACGGGAAGACAGTGATACAGTGATACTATAGATGGTATTTAAGTGATACATAGTATGCTCTAACTTTTTATTTAACAGTTCAATTTTGAGTATATTTTTCTATCAGTCCATTATTTTAGTTTATTTTTGCTTTTTGGGTCACACCCAGTGATGCTCAGGGGCTATTCCTGGCTCTGCACTCAGGAATTACTCCTGGTGGTACTCAGGAGTAATGTGATACCAGGGATTGAACGCTGGTTGACTGTATGCAAGGCAAATGTCCTGCCTGCTGTATGACCACACTCTGGCCCTGGTCCATTATTTTAATGGCTGCAATTACTCACTGTCTGGATATATCAGGTCTTTGAAACCAGCTCCCTATTTGGGCCTTGGCTGTTTTTTAGTTTCTGTCTTACACATAGAAAGCTATAACCATTATCCCAGTCCCACCTGCCCACAGGGCCTGTTTTGTCTGCTGACACTGAGATAAAGGCGGGGTGGGCAGCCCTGGACATAGCAACATGCCTGGGCAGCAGGAGCCCAAGAGGGAGGAGAGGGTGGGAGGAACAAGAGGAGGAGAAAGATAGAAAAGAGGCTGGAATAATTTGGGGCCAAGGCCAGACTCAGCGAGCTTACTTGGACTTTTTAAGAAAGAGGGCGTTCCCTCTTTCTCTCCTTCAAACTCCCACACTGACCTCAGATCCAGGGGGTGTGCTGAGCCATGCCAGAACCCAGGACCCAGAACCCCCACTGGTTCCCACCATCTCTAATCCTGCCACCCCTACTGTCCAGTCATCATTCAGATGAAGAGGCCCCACTGGATCAAGGAAAATGGTTATCCATTCTCTCTCTCTCTCTCTCTCTCTCTCTCTCTTCCTATATATATATATATATATATATATATATATGTATATACACACACACACACACACAATATATATATATATATATATATATATCTTTCTCTCTCTCTCTCACACACACACACACACACACACACACACAGAATCCATGACAGCGGAATTCAGACTTGTACTGAATCTCTGAGCTATGGGAAGTGGTGCTAATGGAACTTTTCTTTGGAGATTTGTACCTTCTCCTTAGGTTCTAGGGAAACCCAATATGGGTCTGCTAGCTAGCAGAAGGGGCTGAAGCCAATCTCCCCAGTGTCTAGGACACTGGCTGTGGACTCTGTCCTGTAGCCAGGCCACTGAGGGCCCTTGTTGTGAGGATTAGGCCTGCAGATCTTATCCCTGACAAAAACCTGCCTCAGATACTTCTCAGCAGGGGTTTCTTCTCCCCTCCAGCTATGTCTGGGGGTGCCTCTGAAGAAGAGAGGAGGGGACCCTTACCTCAGGGCGATGTAGCACTTTCAGACTGTTTTAGGATACTAAAAAACAAACAAACAAACAAACAGACGAAAAACCAAACCACAGCATTCTGGGCCCCATGGTCTTTTGTTTGTTGATGACTTAAAAAAAGGTAATATGGGGAGCCAGGAGCATAGCTAAGCTTTCTATACACACAGAACCAAATAGGAACTAAATTTAGATTCTTATCTTTATTCCTTTTGGGTTAGGAGGCTTGGGGTCACACACATGGCAGTGCTTGGGGCCTACTCCCAGTTCTGTGCTCAGGAGTCATAGCCAGCAATGCTAGGGACCAAATGGGCTCATCAACATGCAAGGCAAGCACCTTAGTCTTTTCTTATCTCTCTACCCCAAGATCCACTGTCTTCATGTACAGTTTTACCTGTTTATATTAATAGCACAGAGATTCTGTGATAGAAATGACTATTTCCTAGAATGGGGCATGTAGGATTGCTTGCTTTTCAATATTAGACAAAAGCACTTTGATGTACAATACCACATAGCATCTACATCTTTATGCAGTTTCCCTAGAATAAATTTCTACAAAAGGAATAGAGAGGGCAGGCCAATACCTCAAAACATTCTTTTGCAGGCTTAGCTGAGCACAGGACAAAGAGCCAGAGCAAGGGATCACCTGGGCTCTGAAAGCAAATTTCACTGGATACCTCATGTGCATGTTGGCAAGTTACTCATTCTAAGACTGTTTCCTTCACCGGTACAAAGGCATTAGGACGAAAATAGATTTTTTGCAAACAACAGCAACAACAAAATACCCCAAAAGACCTATTCTTATGATTCTACGTTGTTCATATGTAACCCATTGCTGTTGTTATTGGGGGGTGTGTGGAGCGCAGGCCTCTCCGGATCTCCTCTATGTCCCCTTGGCATCAGGCGGTGCTCTATGGAAAGTTCTGCCTCTGTGCCACATGCTTTCTGGAGCTGGGACTGAAGAAAAAGGCCAGGCTACTCCTGTGTTTTGTGCCCTTCCTCTTTGATTGCTAGGGGACACAGTGTACCTGGACAGTGAGCCCCAGAGGCAGGAGTACGTGGTGAATGATTATGGCTTCATCTACCAAGGGAACAAGAACTGGATTCAGCCTTGCCCCTGGAACTATGGACAGGTGAGTCTCTGCCCACTCCTGGCCCATCCAGGCTCTGGGATCATGGGGTGAGGAGAGCAGGAGCGTGGTGGGCAGAGCCTCATACAAGTTTCACCAGGACGGCTCAGAGACATATTGCACCAGGGAGCTCTGAGATGCCACACTGATGAGCTAGAGAAGGGGAAGATGTTCTCTGCTGGTCACACTGGATTTGGACAATGGTTTCTAAAAAGAAAATGAGCAGCTCAAGGAATTCTCGCAAGTGAGGAGGAGTTTGTAGCAATGGTGATGATGGTGCCTGGTTTTGTTTGTTAACTTGTTCAATGATCATAATGGTGCCTGGTTTTCTTAACTTGTTTCTTGGGGGTGCTGAGTTGCCATTTTCTCCCTTCATCCTCACGTGATCCAGAGATGCTCCTATGGTGAGCTCTGTCCCATTGAGGACATCTGTCTCTTGAACATGTTAGTCTGAACAGGAACGGGATCCATTCCCCTCCTTATACCTGGTGCCTCATTATAAATCTGATTTTTTGATTGTATATACACACATCATACATATTATTGATATAAATATTTTATATATATTTAATGTATATAAATATATATTTGACCCTGGCATGTGATAGGATCAAATGGAAATGTTACTGGTGCCTGCTTGAGCAAATCGATGAATAACAGGATGTCAAGTGATCAAATATATATTTATATATAAATATATATCTATATATACCCTTACAAATTCACACACATATATATGTGTGTATATAAACACACAAATATTATAAAAGCAACATGTGATTGCTTTATAAAACCTTGGGGAGGATGGGGCCAGACAGAAGTGCAACCAGATCAGGTTCAATCCCTGGCAATGCATAGAATCTCCTGGGCTCAAACACCAAAATCAAGACAAAACCAAACACAAAAGCACTTTATAAGAAACACAACAAAAATAGGTACCGAGAACATAGAGCTCACCCTGCACCCCCGACGTCAGCATGGATTTTCGTACCTCTGTACCATTTCACACACACATTCTAAACCACACGGTGTTAACTGTAAAGTTAGTGCCCTATTGAATTAGAGATGTGGCCTAGGTGAGCACATGTGTGAGGTTGGCCCCATCTGCCCCCTGCCCCATCTAGTCCAAGGCCTCCAAGTCCTGCCGACTCTGAGCATGACAGAACTCCTGCCTTTCACTCAAAGCTCAGCCCGAAGCAGCTGTTCCGGGAGGCTCAGCACCACACCGGAAACAGGGTCTCCAGGTTGAACCCCAGGCACACTGCCTTGGCCCTGGCTTCTCAGAAGAGGTGCGGTTGGGAGATCCTGGCATGCTTAAGGAACCTAGTATCTGTTTGATCTGGGTCCCTCCTGTCCACTTGTCTAAATAAAACCCCAAGACACTTGGTCTAGGCCTCCAGGCATGGCTACCATCAAAATGAGACATGGCAGTCTGAACTGGTGCCAGCCAGCTTTGTTCCTTCTCTTTATCTTTTACTCACTGAGTGTATCCTGAATGTTTACTCAGTGCCAGGCAGGAAACTAAGTGATAGAGATACGAAAATGAGCAATACACTGTCTCTGGGCCCTAAGCACAGTGGGGACTCAGGTACCCAATGAGGTTGCTGGAACAAAATGGTGATGGCATGGGTGGGGGGGTCGGTGGGTACTGAGACGTCAAGCTGTTGGGGGTGGGGCACTGAGTTAGGGAGGGTGTTATATGCTTTTTCTTGGGGGGAGGACTTTGCTTCTGAAGGGTCTAAAGAAAAGTAAAAACCGATCAAACTGGATCAGAGACACCTCCTGATCCTCTTCATAGCCCGCATTACCTGTAAAGGAATGTGTTCATTCCCTTTCACTCAGCAAAGATGTGTGTTTCCCTACTGTGTGCCAGATCAGGAGTGTGGAGCAGCGGGAAGAGCTAGGGAGGCCAGAGCAAATTCTCTGATGGGGAGCCAGACCTGGGTTCCGTCATCCAGTGTGATGAGTAGAGAGACACAGCCAGGGCCAATCGGGCTTGTGCTCGTGGGAGGCCTTGGAAGAAGTAGCCTTTATGCCACACCTGAAAGAAGGAGCCAGCTTGCCTTGGGTGGGAAGTTCCCAAAACTCACAGGTAGTTGGCCCAAAGCACCATTGAGTCACGGACACTGAGGCAAGCTGACACCATCAGCTCATCAGCACCTGCTGGTGAGGAGCTGGGTAAACAGGTGAGAGTGGAAAACGAGGCAACATGTTTTTAGCAGGAATATCCAAGAATTCCAGAAGTGTGGGGTTTAAGGGGAGAGGAAGAGAAATCTATATTTTCAACCAGACTCCTTTGAAAAACAAAATATCACTGGTAATAACACAGTCTATTTATTTTACTTCTTTATTTTGTCTGTGGGCAACACCCAGCAGTGTTTGGAAGCAGCTCCTGGAACAGTGCTCAAGGGTAGCTCCAAGCAGTGCTCAGGAGACCATGAGGGGCTAGTCACTGAACTCAGGCCTTGCACATGCAAAGCAAGTGCACCAGCCCTTTGGGTGATCTTCCTGAGCCACAAAAAGTCACTTTGAAATACAGAGAGAGGGATTTGCTTGGTTGGACACAGAAACTGGGTGTGAGGTCATCCCAGAGCTGGGAGACCCTAAAGCTGTCCAGAAGGCAGTTCTTGGCCTTACCAGCAGACACCTTACCCTCCAATGGCTCAGCAGCGACATCAACATGCCACTGAAGAGCTCCGCAGGACATCTGGGTTCTGTGCACACACGTGCCAAGCACAGCACCTTGCCTCTCTGCCTCCCACCTTGCAGTTTGAAGAGAATATCATAGACATCTGCCTGGAGCTGCTGGACAAGAGCCTGTATTTCCAGCTGGACCCAGCCATCGACTGCGCCCTGAGGGGAAGCCCCGTGTACATCAGCAGAGTGGTGTGTGCCATGGTGAGGTCCTGGCTGTCTCTGTCCGCTTGGACCAACCGTGGGAGGGAGGAAGCCATGCAGTGGGGACTCTGCTCAGTCACTGTCACCCCTGCAATGGGGGAATGAAGAATTAGGGGGTCAGGGCCTCTGGCAGAGCAATTTTGAATAACTCTGGTGCAGAATGCGAGAAGCGGTTTCCCCTCCCCTGCCCCCTTTCATTGAATCACTGTAAGGTTTTTTCTTTTTCTTTTTTAAAACATCCCTGAAATAGCTGGGTGCAGACCATCCTCTTTGCTAATGCACTTGGGGAAAGGCTGAGCCTAGCTCTATTTGTGCACATGGCCTTGTTGCTTTCAAATTCCCTTTGCTTAAAAGTATTTTTAGAAGTCTTCGGAGCCAAGTTCTCACTTCACAAAGGATAAGAGTGGGGGTGGAAGCTGTGGGGAGGTTGGTGAGATGAGTGGAAACAGGATGACCCACTAATTCATAGGGGAGCACACGGAATAGCCGGCCTCCCCTTCCCACTCCTGCGTGGGTCTGGAAGGTCCCCAGTGAAACGAGCTCAGTGTCGTTCATGCTCCGGGCCATGGGCAAGGCCGCACACACATCACAGCTTGCTGAGGCGAGGGTTGCACCTCATGCTCTGTACATGCTTCTCCTCAGATCAATAGCAACGATGACAATGGGGTGCTCAACGGAAACTGGAGCGAGAATTACTCAGACGGCATGAATCCTGCAGAGTGGACGGGCAGCGTGGCCATCCTGAAGCAGTGGCATGCCACAGGCTGCCAGCCTGTGAGATACGGGCAGTGCTGGGTCTTCGCCGCTGTCATGTGCACAGGTAGGAAGTGCGAAAGCCTCATAAAAACATCAGAAAGGGAAGGGCTAGTGTCGTGGCCCTCAGAGGCGGCATTTTCCATCTCACACAGTCTCCACCACGGGACCTTTGGAAGGAAGCTGTTCCCAGCAGATAGGTCTCGGCACTGACCTCAGGCTGATTCAGCGGATGACGCTGATGTGGAAATCACATGTTTCCCAGAACCCTGTGTTCTTCCCTTTCCGAGCTTGTACAGTTTAACAGAATATCCCAAAGGCCATGGCTGAAAGTTGTCCAGCACAAAAAATAGGATGACTTAAGAAGCCAAGAGATCAGAAAACTTAACAAATTGCTTAATACTCTTCTGAACAGGCAAGAGACTTAACAAAAATGTGAACATTTTTGTTAAGTCTCTTGCCTGTGATCTCTTGCCAGGGATGTGCTTGTGAACAAGGGTCAGAGCAAATGCAGTCAGGAACCTGCCGAACTCCAATATCTGTGGGGACCCCGCTGAGCCCCAACAAAAAACCGATCTTGATTTTGGAGTTTTCACAAGTTCAGTGGGCCTGAAGGTCTGACCCAGGGCCAGGACATAGCATGGGAGGGGGAAATGGTAGCATGTATTTTTAAACAGGCAGTGGAGGCTGCATTAATAGAAGCTGAAAACTGTATGTGAGAGGGGGGGGGAAGGGGCGGATGGAAATTGGTTTGCATGTAGAGAGAGGAGCAGGCAGCAGGCCACAGAGGGAGGGAGCAGGCACCTGGAAGTGAGTCACACTCTAAGCTAGCAGGAGGCTCCTTCTGCCTCACCCAGGGCCAAACTCTTCCTCCTGGTCCTCACCCCCACCCTGCCACCAGTGTGTGGGACAGTGCTAAGATTCTTGGCATGCAGATCTGTGTTTCTGACTTGGATCAGAATCCGGAAGCAACTCTTCTTATTTGCCAGGGAAAGAGGTCAAGTGTGGTTTTCCTCATAGGATCATGCCCTAGTCCAATTCGGAGGGTGGGATATGCCTACAACTTGGTATTTGTTGAGTACTGAGGCATTTTGTGCAGTAAATCTGAATGCATGGCACGGGGGGGGGAGAGAGAGAGAGAGAGAGAGAGAGAGAGAGAGAGAGAGAGAGAGAGAGAGAGAGAGAGAGAGAGTACGTGTGTGTATGTGTATGGGTTGAACTTACCTCCAGGCTCTTAGTATTGAAGTCATTTTTGTTCAGGAGCACCAGGAGGTCTCCAAGGTCCTCCCCTCTCCCCAAAGGCTAGGGAGGAAATACCATCTCTTTCTCCTCCTCTCTTCTGCAGCAGCAAGCCTGCTTGATTACCCAGGGAGAAGAAACTAGAAATTCAGTAGCTTTGACACCCAGAGTCATGAAGATCTGAATGAACTGGGAAGTCTGGGTCATCCAGGGAGCAGGTACAAGAGTGACAGGCAACCCTGAGACAGATCTTGTACATGATAGAGAAGGAAACCTCCTGTGTGTGGAAAAGCCTAGAATCTAGTAGGCCAGAGGGAGAGGGTCAGGAATATGGGTGTGGTGGTCTGGAACTGGGTGATGACAGAGGTGGAGCCAGTGAATGGAGATTAAGCAACCCTAACAGACCAATTAAAATGTTTATGAGAATAGTGGCCTCTTAGTGACCTGAGAAATGAAAGGCAAAGTGGGTCAAATGTGGCCCAGTTCACTACAACTCCATCAGCACTGACTGTCTCCCCAAGGGCCCTGTGTTATATAGATCTATCAGTCTGAGAGACTTGTTTGTTTATCCAGCAGTCTTTACTGAGTCTATTCTACACTAGGACCTATGCTCCTAGCATTCCTAGATATAAAGATAGGTGCATCCCAGTCACTGTTTCACTCAAGACAGCTGCCAGCCATGTAATCATCATCATCATCATCATCATCATCATCAACATCATCATTATTTAGTAACTACAAGAGCTGTGGGGATTTTCATGGTGCTGAGCACTGTACTATAGTCTGGAGAGCAGAGAGCAAGTGTGAGGCACATGGCTGTAGAGCCCCGCTCAGGGCTGACCACCAACACTGCCATTAATTCATTGACTGGGTATCCTTGGCAAGCCACTGACTCTACGCCTAAATTTCCTTAAGTGCATGAAGGGAAAAGTATTGGTATCAACCTCATAGGATTATTAAAAGTGCTTGGCTGGTTTTTTCACAGGGAATGCTGAGAGTAGTAATGGACTCTCTTTAGTGACCTGATTGCTTTGTTTGGGCTCATTGATCAAATGAGCCGATGAGGCAGGTTCTACCACTGGCTCCGCTTTGCAGGTGAAGAAATGGTGTGACGGCCCATCCCATATTCTGATCTGGCTGTGCTGCAGGCCCTGTTCTAATCCTGTTCCAGACCACACTGCTTCCCACACACTAGACACTTATCGCTTCTCTTTCTTTTTTCTTTTTGCTTTTTGGGTCACAGTTGGCGATGCTCAGGGATCACTCTGGCTCTTCACTCAGGAATCACTCCTGATGATGCTCAGGGGACTATATGGGGATGCCAGGAATCGAACCTGGTCGGCCGCGCAAGGCAAACACCCTCCCCGCTGTGCTATCGCTCCAGCCCCACACACTTGTCCTTTCTAGTACTCACAACCTCCCAGTGACGCTGAATGAAAAGCTGAGGCTTAAAGTCATTGAACAAGTGCCGCCTGACTCAGAAGTGCGCTTCCCCTCCATGGCAATTCCTCCCCGTGCTGCCTTTTAAAATGCCAAAAGGGGCTGGAGAGATAGTTCAGTGTGGAAAGGCACCTGCCTTTCATCCCCAGCACTACATGGTCCCCCAACCACTGACACTCAGGAGTGTCCCCTGAGGGCAGCCCGGAGCAAGCCCTGAGCACAACTGGACGTAGCCCAAGCCTTCCACCCCTCAAAATGTCAGCATGCTGAATTCAGTTTCCTTAAGAAAAGTCACACAAAAAAAGAGGGAGAGAGATGAGAGACAGAGAGAGAGAAGAGAGAGAAAGAGAGGAGAAACTGGGGTACCTGTATTAAGGGTGGCCTGGGGGGCGGGAGGGGGGGGGGGGGGGGGGGTACATTGGTGGTGGGAAATGGGGCGCTGGTGGGAGGGGTGGGTGCTGGAATACTGTATTACCAAGAACCAATTATGAACACCCTTGTAATTGTATGTTTCACGGAAAAAAAAATAAAAAAAACACACAAAGGAGTCTGTGGATGCCAAAAACATGGTTACGTATGGGGATGGCTGTTCCCCAGACAGTGATTTGAGGAATTTTAGAGAAGTCTGTGGCCTGCGAGGATCTTGGCAATCAGCCTCCCCAGCACAGCTCTCAGATGAGGTCTGTGAAGTGGCCTGATTGACTCATACCATAGATCATGAGGGAACAGATGTTCTGGGAATGTTCTGCAGGCTGGAAGTTCTCTCAGGAGTCAGGCATAAGAAAGTTTTGTATTGCCTGATTCCAAAGAGAGGAAATGCCCAGAACGGGCATAGAAGACTGGGCATAGTGATTGTGCAGGGCTGCGAGGAAACGGGGCAGAGACTTGTCCCTTCACGGTCACAGTGATGAAAATGTCTTTGTTGCACAAAGCTGTGAACTGACCACACGCTGCAGAATGATGTACTTTGAAAAGAATGACTTTTATGGCATTTGAACTATATCTCAATAAAGCTGTTGTCAAATATGCTGGGCCTTGGGTCCAGAGTGATAGCACAGTGGGTAGAGTATATGTCTTGCACCGTACAGTTTCGATCCCAGGCATTCCATATGATCCCTGGAGTTAGGAGTAATTTCTTGAGTGCAGAGTCAGGAGTAATCCCCTGAACATTGCTGGGTGTGCAAATGTTCAGGGATTAAAAAAAAAATCAAAGAGAAAAAAAAGCCAGGCCAGGCCTGCTGGGTCTGTGCCTGTGGAGGGCCCTGCCCATTGCACAGCTGTGGTGGGGTAGCAGTGATGGGCTGAGATTAGAATATGGAAGCTTGGAGCAGGTCTATGGGCCTGAGCCTGTCCTCTATCAAGCAGGTCCCTGACCCAGAACCTCTGGAACCTCTGTGATAGGGAGAGGGGAGTGTGAGTGTGTGTGTGCGTGTGTGTGCGTGCAAATGTGTGTGTGTGTGTGTGTGTGTGTGTGGGAGGCTGGGGCTGAGTCCTTTTTTTACCCAACTGTCAACACAGCATGGTCAGCCAAATGCAACTCAGGAATTTTATAACCTTGTTGGCCCTAAGCATGGCTGGGGAGGTCCAAAACATAAAATAAAAGTAGCCCACTTATAATTCTTCTGTATCAGAATCCCATGGAAGACTTGGCCTAATGAAGGTTTCTCTGCATAAACGTTTTTGTTTGGTTGGTTTGGGGGCCATGCCCAGCAGTACACAGGCCTTACTCCTGGCTCTGCACTTAGGAGACCATATGTGGTACTGGGGACCGAACCCACTGGATACAGCCATGATGGTGGCAGTACTATCTCTCTAGTCCTTTAAAATGACTTGAGCACCCTGGCTCGTATGTTTTGTACTCATAGCACAAGACTGTGGTAATACCTCATGGCACTTATCTTAGGACAGTGATTGTGTTCATTGTTTTTACTTAGTTCTTAGTTCTCAAGAAGTGAATTCAGCCAAGATTCTGGCATGTTATTTGGCTTCAGCCTTTCCTTAGATCCCAGTCCAAATTCTGCTTTGTGCTATGTGCTGTCTTAAATACAAGCCCACTGTTATTCTCCTCTGATTTAAGAGACATCAAGGACTGCCTTGAATGTTCCCACACAGACATGAGGGTTACTATACAGCTGGCTCTTAGGACTGGCCTGTGGTTAGTTTTTTTTTTTAGAATTGTCACACCCGGCAATTCTCAGGGGTTACTCCTGGCTCTTTGCTCAGGAATTACTCCTGGCGGTGCTCGGGGACCATATGGGATGCCGGGATCGAACCCGGGTCGGTTGGCGCAAGGCAAACGCCCTACCCTCTGTGCTATTGCTCCGGCTCCTGTGGTTAGTTTTATGTGTGAGCTGTTACAATTATTATCATTCTGTTTCAGTCTTGGTCTGTGGTTCCAGAGGCTTAGCTGGGTCTTGTTCACAGGTGTCTCTAGCTAGCCCTAAATCCCAACTCCACATCCTTTCTACCACTTGTTTTTTACTAGAAGCCACACCCCTCAATGCATGTGGTCACAGGGCTGCTCCCAACAGAGCTTGGCTGCGTAGTCCATAGTTCTTGGGGCGGACAGTGTGTGCACATGTGGGTTCAGGAGTGCACCATGGGGAGCCAAGGATCCAACTCAGTGCCCCACACAAGCTAGACTGGTGCTTCTTCTCTTGGGTAATCACCCCGGACCCTCTTCCTACCACTTAGTTGTTTTCTGCTACATTTCCTGGAATATTTAGGGTTCGCTTAGTTATACTCAAATTTCATGGCATTTGTCATAATATCTCTGCTTCAGGGCTCTCTTTAAATAAATAATTTCTTTCCCCTCTTTCCTCTCTCTCCCCCCCTCTCTCTCCCCACACAATAGGGAATTGCTGTATTTAGTACATAGCATTGTATTTAAACATGCTTTTTATCATTTTTGTGTGATACTCTTGCAGAATGTTTTCTCTTTTATACACTGTTTCTTTTTTATCTTCAATTTCTCTTCTCCTGAGAGTCATATTTTCCTTTACCTTCACTTGATCGTATCTGTAATATTTCAAATGCTTATTTTACGGTTCTGGTCAGCTGTGATACTACATTGTATCTGTCATGTTAGCTCTAATTTTATTGATTGGAATTTTTCCTGGTTATGAGGAATGCTCTCCTGATTCTTTGTCACTTGTCTTCCCATTTTTCATCAATTTGCTTGAGCGGGCGCCAGTAAAGTCTTCATTCATCCCTGTCATGTGCTAGTGTAGCCCAAGGGCATCTGTTCATTCCAGGAACATGAAGAGCCTCAAACCATTCGTTCAGGTCATGGGATTGAGGTCTATTATTGTTACTGTTTTTGGCATATCAAATATGATACAAGTAGCTTGCCAGGCTCTGCCACGTGGGCGGATACTCTGGGCAGTAGGTAGGCTCTCAGATCTAGCACTCACTGATGTACTGTGCAGCTACTTTGTGCTTTGTGCTGTGTACAATGGGGGAGAGCTGGTAGCAGCTCTGCCCCATGTATCTGTGTCTCTGGTTCACGGCTGACAGCCAGGGAGCAGTTCATGGGTGGGTCCACTGGGCCTCCTGGACAGGACAGAGGTGGGAAAGGGACCCCATCTCCATCTCCACGGAAGCCCAGTGACTTTAGCTACTGAGACCCAAATACTTGGGCTTGAAATTGGCTCTCTATTGGGGGGAGCTCTGACGAGCCAGGCTTGAGATCAGCTTCCTCTTAGGTGGAGCTCTGACGAGCTGTGGAGTCCGGACATTGAAAATGGCTGCCGACATGATGGTGTGAGGGTTCCTCTGGCTTCTTCTGGGGCTCTATTGGGGTGTCAGTCCAGGGCTAGAACCCACTCTCCCTCCTGGACACCTCTCATGATCAGCCAAGCACAGGGAGAACCGGTAGCAGCTCTGTCCCATGTGTCTGTGTCTCTAGTTTACAATCAACTGCTGTGGAGCAGTTCACAGGCAGGTCCAGTGGGCCTCCTGGATGGGACAGAGGTGGGGGTAAAAGGGCCCCAGCTCCATCTCCACAAAATCCCAGTGACTTTAGCCGCTGAGACCCGCATACCTGGGCTTGAAATAGGCTTCCCTATAGGGTGGGGAATCAGAAGCCCAGGAACTGCTCCTGATTCTTTACATGCCTGTAATTATTTTCAGGATGTGGGAGAGCACATTGACGTCCTCAGGGCTTATTCTTGGCTCTGGTTCCAGGACCACTTATGGTGGTGCTCAGGTGACCATATGGGGTATCAGCGATTGAACCTGGGTAGGCTCAATGCAAGGCAAGAAACCTCCATGTTGTAATTATCGCTCCAGCCCCTGGTAATTATTTTTTAAATAGACTTTATTTTTCCAAGTGGTTTCAAGTTTCCTTACAAATGAGAAAGAGTAGTTCAACGATGATTTCATGGTATCAGAGAAGAAAAATCAAGTCAAGATCCTGATCTTGTTTTTGAAGGGATAATTAAAGGTATAGGAGAAGGAAGTAATATTTTTACCTTTAGAAGGTGTTTTTTTTCTCCCAATGGGTAGTGCTGAGGATCAAATTCTGGGGTTTTTTTCATTTGCAAGCACATTCTACCACTGAACCACATCCCTGTCCTTTACCATTCAAAAGTTAAATGCACAGAGGGAGAAATTATAAGATGCTATAAAGCTTCACATTTGAATACAGACTCTTTGACTCTATTATCAGAGCTCTGAATTATGGTTTATAGCACTGTGCCAGCAAAGCTGAGTGAATGTGAATATATTTTTTTGCTTTTGGGGGTCACACCGGGCAATGCTCAGGGGTTACTCCTGGCTCTGCACTCAGGAATTACTCCTGGCAATGCTCGGGCACTATTTGGGATGCCGAGGATCGGACCCGGTCGGCCGCATGCAAGGCAAATGCCCTACCCACTGTGCTATTGCTCCCATCCCCTGAATGTAAATATATTGAACTTTAATTGTCTACTGATTTTTCTTCTGAAATTGGAGCAAATTTTCTCCTGGGGTGGTACAGGTAGAAAGAACCGGTGGGAGATTCCCAGGTCAGTCCTGAAGTAGACAGCACCATCAGACAGTGCATCCCACCTGCCAAAAGGGCAGGATTGTCAACATTTTTGCTTGCTTTGGGCCATTTCTGGTGGTGCCCTCCACTACTACTCCCAGCTTAGTGCTCAGGTAGGTCACTCTGATAGAGCTCAGGGGACCATCCTGTACCAGGGATCAGTCTCCAGCACGTAAAACCTGCACTCCAGCCCACTGAGCTGTCCCCAAGACCTTGAACAATTTTATTTTAATTAAAGTTACAGTGCCCAGCGACTGAACCCAGGACTTCACATATGTAGCATGCTACCAGTAAGATACACTTCCAACCCTCCCTTTTATGATCCTAAATATATTGGTTTATGTTCTTGAACACTACCAGTGGTGTTTAAGGGCTGGGGCACTCCCTGCAATGCTCAATCTTGCCTATAGCCCCAGGACTACACCTGGTTGTGCCAAAGATTAAAGTAGTCCCTCACACATGCTATGGATGTGCTCTATTCCTTGAGTTATCTCCCAGTACCCCCAGTCAAAAGTAAAGCCACGCTCCTAGAGGGCAGAGCTGACCTTTGCTTCTATGCATCTCGCCCAGTTTACCACAGGGCTTGCTGCTCTGTGAATGTGTTGAATGGCTGGGTAAAGAGGTAGAGTACGTAATGTCTGGAGTAGGGTGTGGCTTGAACACCTTGAGAATTCTGCAGGCCCTTCCCAACTCTGAGCCTTGTCTATCTTTGTTTAGGTATCACTGTGTGAGCATACATGCAAATATATACATGCGCATAAACACATGCTCCATATGAGTTTCTCTTTTACAAGGCCTCAGCTCCCACAAATTATCAGTGAAAGAGTCTCCTGAGCCTCCCATTAACTTGTGAGTCATCAGGATGAGGAGTCTGCAGAAACCTGTTCATAGGCTAAAGACTAAAATAAAGGAATTAAATATAATTCCCAGTAAATTCCTGGGAAGAAGGAAATACGAAAAGCCATGAAATATGATCCCTGTCCACAGAGGGCTAATAATCGGGATGACAGGGTTAGAGATATATGTCAGGTCATAGAAAGTTAAGAATAAGATGTGTTCAGGTGATGGGCTTTAGTGAGAAGAAAGATGAGCGGGGCATGAAGACATCTGAAAAGCTTTGCCCCGAATGGAGCGCTGAGAAGGTGCGATGCTGCTTGGACTGTAGTTTGACACATCGGGAGGTTTGGGGCTCAGAGAAACACGAGTTTCAAACTGCCCTGGCTCTCTTCTTTTGTCCATGTGACCTCAATATCTCGAAACTTCAGGTTTTCCTCTTTAAAGCTGTGATAGTCATAGAACATGGATGAAGATTATGTGGGATCAGACCTGTGCTGAACCATACCGGAGCTGATGGTATGTGGAAACTGCCAACTGAAGAGGGAAGTTAGGGGAGACTGAAAGCACAAGTGACTGGAGCATGTTTAGTGATAGCAAGGTCTCCGTATGGACTCAAGGATCAGAATAGGCCACAGGAAGTGAGAGATGAAACCACAGATAGGCTGAACTCTTGGAACAACAGCAAGGACAAGGGGGGAGGAAGACCCCAGAAGACAGTGCATGATTTGGGGGACTCACCCCTGAGCACTAACCGTTGACTCAGGCGTGATATTGGAGCTAGCACCTTTGTCTCCCACCCCACATAAGAAATCTTTCTCGCAGCTGTCATTTCACTGTGCAGGTTGTGGTCCGCCATCCAGGGCCCCTCATAAGACACGATGAGGAGCAAGAATGGAACCAGGCAAATCCACCACCACTCACAGCTTGTGCTCTCCCGTGCTAGGAGTGGCTTTAGTGACTGGGCACAACGCTGTGTGTGAGGGGCCCCGCACCACACATCACCCTCCCCAGGCACCACCAGTGATGGCCCTCACAGCAATTTAATAAAAGAAAACCTTGACAGGTTTGTGGCTCAGTGGCAGAGCACCTGCCTGGCATGTGAGAGGCTCTTGGTTTGATCCCCAGTACCACAAAACAAACCAAAGCCAAAACACAAGTTTATAGTCTACACCCAGAGCCTAGCACACAGCCATGAGACCTCATCCATTCACCCATGCAGCAAAGCTGCTCGACCTGCCGGTGCCATTAATGAGAATGACCACGTTGACACTCACACAATCCCTGCCCTCAGGAGGACAGGGATGAACCATTTTGAAGTCATGTGCTCCGTCTAGCAGCAAAGTAACTTCAAAGAGCTTGAGACTGACAGCCTGTGCTGGGTGAAAGGCCCCAGGCAGCTGACTGCAGTGACTGCCCAGCAATCCCTCATTCGGGCTGCAGAATGGAGGCGACGTGGCCCCTGTGCTCCCCACCCACCCTTCCTGGACCTGCTCTCTTATTATCATGTTATCCGCCCTCCTGAGCATAACTCAATCCCACACAATGCTTCTGAGTCACTGCACGGCTCTTGCCTCACTCCTGGCTTCAGTTCCGAGTTCTCCTTAGGAGGCTGTGTTCTGATCCTCGTACTGGCCTCAGAGGCTGTCCTGTGTCACCTCCACCTACAGTTCACCTGTCAGTTCAGTCATTCCCCGCCCTCATCCCTGTCCCGACCTGCTGCTCCAGAGGCAGCCTCGTGTGTCCCCCCCCACTACCGCCCCCACCTTGTGGCCTCTCTCCACCCAATACTGGCTGCCTCCACCCTGACGCCCCACGCACACTAAGGGGTGTCTTCAGAAGTGGCCCGAGGAGGCTCTTTATCAGAGATTAAGGAGCCTAGACTAAAATCTATAAGCAATTAGAAGTCTAAGATAAAGAAGTAAGAACAAGGGTTTCATGACAATAGTGACTAGGAAGATTGTAGGAGAAATCTATGTTCTTTGACATAATTATTTTGCCTCTGAGAATCTGTCCAAAGGAGGATGCAGAGGTGGGGTGGGGAGATAGCACCACAGTATTGATAATGGGGGAGATAGAAACAAAATGAATGTCTACAAAGAACCCACTAGACTTCTTAGCATTGGTAACTATTTGATAACATGGGGAATGCTTGGAGGAAGATTAAGGGCAAATGAATCCAGATGTGGATGACAGCTTGGTTACTTCCCAGCTATGTGACTTTGGTCAGAATCAGACAATGGCTTATCCTCTAACTCTTCATCATTTTGTTGTTGTTATTTTGGGATCATACCCAGCGGTCCCAGGGGCTGTTTCCAGCATATTCCTTGGTGTCACTGAGTGACCATGTTGCAGGGGGCGGGGAACCATGCCGTGCTGAGGATGGAACCAGGGCTTCTATGTATTGCCATTTGTGTTTTTGTCCCTGGCCCCTGGTTCTTCATAATTTACTTATTTATTTGGTTTGGGGGAGCCACACCTGGAGGTTTACAAGGTGTACTCCTTGTTCTGTGCTTAGGACTCACTTCTTTTTTTTTTTAATTTTTTTATTATACCACCAAGTGAAAACATACAATTACAAAGGTGTTCATAATTGGTTCTTGGTAATACAGTATTCCAGCACCCATCCCTCCACCAGTGCCCCCATTTCCACCACCAATGTACCCTCCCTCCCATCCCCACCCGCCTTAATAGCAGGTACCCCAGTTTCCTCTCTTTCTCTCTCTATCTCTCTCTTGTCTCTGCATCTCTCTCCCTCTTATTTTACACATTGAGGACTCACTTCTGACTGAGCTCAGGGAACATTATGGGTACCAGGGAGTGAACCAGGGTCAGTTGCATGCAAGGCAGGCACCGTACTTCCTGTACTATCTCTCTGGCCCTTGAAAGTGAGGTTGATGACCAGAAGCATGGCTCAGCAGTGGAGTACATGGTCTGCATGTGTCAGGCCCTGGGCTCCATACCCAACACAGCAAATAAAATGGGGCTAAGAACAGTAGTTACTATGTAGTCAGGACCTAAGGGTCACGGATAGAAAATAGCACCATGCCTGCTCTAGATCTGACTGTTATTCTCATCGTTGAATTAGGAGGATCACTGTTCTAGGAAATGAGTGCATCAGCGGCAGTTAACCTGATAATAAAAGAGGTTGAGGCTCTAGTGACAGCATAGTGGTTAAGGCAATTGCCTTGCACATGGCCAACCTGGGTTTGACCCCTGGTACCACATATGGTGCCCCAAGTCCCACTAGGAGTGATCAATTAAAAGAAAAAAAAAGATAGTAGCCATGTTCTAATTTCACACAGTTTAAAAAATACATTGTTTTTGAGGCAGGCAGGTAGATAGGGGAGGTCCCATGGCAAATGGAATTTCTGAGAAGTAATAAACCCAATGGTGCTCAAGAATTAAGGCCTGGTCCTGGCACCAGTGACAGACCCTAAGAAGGCTTGACGCCACCGCCCCCTCCAAGAAGCTCCAACAGGAACAAAGTTCAGGAAAGGAAACTCAAAGAAGACCATTCGCCTCTCCCAACACTATCCCCTTGACAGCCACCTTAGCAATGGGGTCCTTAACTAAGTAGAAGCCTCACATGGGGCAGCTGGAGAAAAACCCTATAAAAGCCCTCTTGAGCACAGGAAGGGTGCACATATGCTGCCTGAGCCCATGTGCTGCTTGCGCCCATGTGTTGCCCGAGTCTCCCCTCTTAAGAGGTGTACTTTCACGCTCGTATCTAACACTAAGAAGTGTGTGTTGGCATTCTTGACACCTTTGGAGAAGCCCACATTCTCTCCCTTGAGTGTGTTACTCTCTCATTTTCTCTCCCTCTTTTCCTTTACTCAGAACAATTAAATAAAATCTGTTTTTACTTCACTGCTCTCCTGAAATTCTTCTGAGAGGTAAAAGACAAGAACCTGCAAGGCTAGGTAGGGCCTAGCCTTCCCAGCCAGTCCTGGGGCCGCAGACATAAACCATCCGAGGGGACCCACCGACTTCAGTTTTCATCTGCGTGGTTTTTAATTCTTCTCTCTCTCTCTCTCTCTCTCTCTCTCTCTCTCTCTCTCTCTCTCTCTCTCTCTCTCTCTCTCTCTCTCTCTCTCTCTCTCTCTCTCTCCTCTCCCCATCCCTCTTCCTCTCCCAAATTAACAGGTAAGGCTGCTTGGTTTGCTTTCATACCAAAGGACAGCCTACAGCCACTTTATAACAAACTGCTGTTTGCCTGTACAAGAGGACACAGCAGGGTGCAGAGAACCCTGGCGATGGAGGCTGGTGCTGCTTTGACAGGTCTAAGGGCCTATTACCCACTGTGTCCCCCATCCAAGACCTCTCTCCCTAGCATCCCTCCTTGAACCATTTCCCATTTCATTGTGTTAATTAAATTCTTTCCAAAGTAGCAGGGGTGGGGCTGGTGGTCTCAGCCAAAACTCATTAGCTCAGGGAGGAAAAAATTCACTACGTTGCTTTGAAGATGGAGTTTTCTAGCCAGGAAAAAAGCGGGACAGGGTTTGGCTGTGGGTGTTGCCTCGCTAAGTAAGCAGCCCCTCACTTTCCCCTCTCCTGAGAGCTCCGGGGAGAGGAGGGGAGGGAGCTCAGGATGCCCAGCCCAGTGTCCTGCCAGCACCCGCCCGGTCCTGCAGGGCACCACGAATGGTCTTCCTGGGCCGGGCCCAAGTCCAGGAACCAACAGCAATCCTGAGCCTGTGGCCCACAGGAAAATTTTCTGTCCTTTCCTTAGTGATGAGATGCCTGGGGTCCCCACCGGGTGATCACCAACTTTGACTCTGGCCACGACACCGATGGGAACCTGATCATAGGCGAGTACTATGACAACACGGGGAGGATCCTGGAAAACAAGAAGAAGGACACAGTCTGGTGAGGGGCAACGTGTCACTATCTCCGGGGCAGACTCCACCTGCCCGAAGCCAGCTGCCCTCCTGCACACCCCACCTTTCAGCAACCCCAGCACCCCATCTTTCAGCAACCTCAGGGACTTCCGCCCCAATGCTGAAGCTGGGAGGCAACTGAACACAAACCCGGTGACTTGGGACTTACAGTCCTCTTGTTCTGGGAGATCTTTTTAGGATAATTGGCAATGAATGCATGTCCTGTCCCCTCCAGCATTTCCTCTCCACCCTGATTAATTAATCAATCAATTGCTTGATTAATGAATTGTTGATTAATCAATTGATTGGCTTATTGATTGATTAAGAATTTAATTAATCACCCTGAGGCTCTGACCGCAGGAGAGTCTGAAGTTTCAGTTCCAAACAGGAAGACCAGGACCACCTCCGTTGAGGCAGTCACACACACAGGAAAGGGGCCTGACAGACACAGAGAGACAGGAACACCCACACAACCACACAAACACACACAGACTCACGCACACACACTACAGTTTTAACATCCATTACACCAAAGTCTTCACTCTGCAGAGCGGTGGGCAGAGGACAGCTCTTTCCTGGGTGAGACTTTCTAGCATCCATCAGTTACCTAGCCCCAGCTCTGCCCTGCTCCAGAAAGAACACAAGCCCTTGAACTCCTTTTTGCTGCAGTGCTCACTTAATTCCCTGACTTCTCCTGCAGGAATTACCACGTGTGGAACGAGTGCTGGATGGCCAGGAAGGACCTCCCAGCTGGATATGGCGGCTGGCAGGTGCTGGATGCCACACCCCAGGAAATAAGCAATGGTGAGAGCCTCAAAGAAAGGTGAACCCCCACCTCCAAAACTCCGTCCTTGTGCTTGGCTCTTGCTGCAGAGGCCTTCAGGCCCTCCTCTTCACCCACAGGCCTCTACTGCTGTGGTCCAGCCTCTGTCAGGGCCATCAAAGAGGGAGAGGTGGACTTGAAATTCGACACGCCCTTTGCCTTCTCCATGGTAAATGCTGACTGCATGTCCTGGCTGGTCTGTGGGGGAAGGAGCAGAAGCTTTACCGGGACACAAGCACTGTTGGCAACTTCATCAGCACCAAGAGCATCCAGAGTGATGATCGGGATGACATCACAGAGAACTACAAGTACACAGAAGGTACGACTAAGCAGCCCCATGGGCAGTCCCAGCCTTTCCCAAGGAACTTCCTGCCATCTGGGGATGGCCACAATGCAGGACCAGGCCCCCTGACTCCTCAGCTATTCAGTTTAAGGACCCATCTGGGGTGCCTTCCCTCCCTCACTTCTCATTCCCATCCCAGCCCCCCATTGCCCAGGCTAGTGAGTGTACCTTACAGAATCCAGGAGCTATCTGCAGAGAGTGTAGGGCCACTGATGGATAGCCCCAAAACAGGATATAAGGATATAAATTTTTGATCCCTGACTTCTAGAAAAATCAAGCTTCCACAGAAAATGGTTAGGGACTCAGTAAACTCTCTCTAGAGATCAATTGAACTATTTTTACTGAACCATCTCATTCATTGTGAGTATTGTTGTTGTTTCTGTTGTCACATGTTATTTTTTTTAGTTTTAGGGCCACACCGGCAGTGCTGAGAGCTCTCCATGACTTGTGCTCCGGGCCACGCAGTGGCTGGGATAAAGCCTGAGCTCCCCACACAGAGCACACACTCAGTTCTTTGAGCCATCCTGGTTGTGTTTCATTGAGTGTTTGGAGGAAAGGCCAAACCACCAGCCAGCACCATGGTTGATGTGAGGCTACTTGTACCCACACAAGTGGCCAGGGAGATAGTACAGAGGATAAGTCACTTGCCTTCCACAGCTGACATAGGTTCAATTCCTAACACTCCATAAGGACCCTGAGCCCCATCAGAGATAAGCTCGAGCACAGACCAGGAGTGAGTCCTAAGCACAACCGGATGTTTAAAACCAAAAAATATAAATACACTAAACAAACAAAAAAAGCCCATATGTACCCTGACCACGCCCCATCCCACAGCCCCTCCACCCCTCCCGCATGGTGTGGTTCTGGGAGGTTGTGGCCCAGCAGGAATGATCTTCCCATGTCAACATGGGCAGTGGGCAGCTAATTCCTGGTAACTGAGAAAACCAACCACCACAGAGCAAGCAAACATCTGCACTGCGTGGGCCAGAAGCAGGGCGAGGGGCAGATCCGAGCAGCAGCAGATCAGGAATGGGGTGGGAGGGTGGCTTGTGGTTTGTCTGTGTGGATTTTCAGGACTGCCACAGGGGAGTGAGCAAGAACAAGTGTGACGAGGAAGGCAGGATTGGAGCACAGGGCCCTCACGCAGCACTGTGGTGACAAATAAGGCCCAAGATCATATCCCAAATTATCTGCTCTTCTGAAATTCAAATTTAGTTCAGTAATTTTTCTTCAAAAAATTTTTATTTTGCTAAATTCTGGTGACCCTCCTCAGCATAAGATGCTTAAAGGCATAGATCTAGCTGTTCCGCTGCCCCACCCCTGGCCTCAGAGGCAAAGGGGTTGGACTATTGATTCACTACGTCCAGTCTGCCAGGTTGGGTCTGCGTCCTGTCAGCCAGGTTGGGGTCTGCGTCCTGTCAGCCAGGTTGGGGTCTGCGCCCTGTCAGCCGGTTGGCTGCTCCTGTCAGCCGGTTGGGGTCTGCGTCCTGTCGCCAGGTTGGGGTCTGCGTCCTGTCAGCCAGGTTGAGAGCGCATCCTGTCAGCCAGGTTGGGGTCTGCGTCCTGTCAGCCAGGTTGGGGTCTGCGTCCTGTCAGCCAGGTTGAGGGCTGAGTCCTGTCAGCCAGGTTGAGGCTGCGTCCTGTCAGCCAGGTTGGGGGTCTGCATCCTGTCAGCCAGGCTGGGATCTGCGTCCTGTCAGCCAGGCTGAGGGCCTCGCCAGGAGGGCTGCATCCTGTCAGCCAGGTTGGGGTCTGCGTCCTGTCAGCCAGGTTGAGGTCTGCTTCCTGTCAGCTAGGCTGAGGGCTGATCCTTGCGCAGTGAATCCCCTTACACCTGTGGCCTCCCTGTGCATGGATTGAGCCTGCTTTGGTGTCACAATGTTCATCAAAGAGGCTCAGGTGGTAGAACTGAAATGAAGTCCTATGGCACTGTAATGGTAAGTGCCATCGTGGTGTGGGCAGGGCACTGGCAGTATTGCTACCAGGAGATTCTCCTGTGAATTGGGGGACATTCGGTGCTCTATCTGAGAGCTGGGTGCCCTGTAGTCTGGAATAATGAGGACACTGAGAATCCTTGTATAACTACTGACTTATCCAAAACTTAAGTCAATAACCTGCTTTGGACTGAAAGTCTTACTGATACCATAAAGAGCTGATGAACCCATATTTTGTATGTTCTACATATGATTATAGCAGTTTTGAAACTTAAAATTTAGTTAACATACTTCACAATACTACAATAAATTATTATTGTTGGTGTTATTATTATTTCAGGCTTATAATACTCAAAACCTACCAGTATTAGTATCCCTCCACCAATGTTCTAGAGTTCTCTTCTAGCCTCCCACCTCCTTAACAAACTCATTTAAAAGTTTTGAATATTATAGTGTCCAAGATCAATGACCATTGCCCTTAAGTTACTTTGATCCCCACATCGTCTTCCCACTTCCTCCCCACCCTTTATTTTTTTTATTTTGGTCTTCTTCTCATTTATGTAATCTGGTATCAAGGGTTTCCTGTCACTGGTAACTTCCTTCGTTTTGTTTCTCTATATACTACAGATGAGTGACATCATTCAGTATTTGAACTATGTTCAACACAACAACCCCAGGTCCATCCAAGTTGCAGCAAATTTCATCTTTTTGTACAGCTTCATAGAATTCCCTTGTGTACATATAGTATTCTTACAATAAAGCAGGCTAGAGAAAAGAAAATGTCATGGGGCCAGAGAGGTAGTAGTGCATAGGGCACTTGCCTTGCATGCGGCTAACCTGGGTTTGATCTCAGGTCAGCCATAAGGTACCTCATAAGGTATCCCTATGATCCCATAAGGTCCCCTATGCACTGTGAGGAGTGATTCCTGAGGATTGCCAGTTGTAGTCCACTGACATGCCTCAAAAAGAAAGAAATAAAATGTCATTCGAACAATCACAATGAAGAAAAAATACATTTCCCATACTGGTCTGTACTTATTGATCATCATAGATTTGCAAGATGAATCATGTCTATAGCTATATTCATGTTGTCTTAAGAAATTCAAAAAATACCAGTTATTACATGCATTGCTTAACACTGGACATCAAAAATGAAAAGCTAATGTGAAAAAAGAAGTCCATGTTTGCTCGTAGTTTATGCATTAATGTACTTGTTTTTTCAATCCATATATAAAATGAACCTGCTCAGTTCAAACCTGTATTGTTCAAGATGAGCTGTGTCTCCTTCCAGCCGTCTGCCAGGATCTGGGTGTCCTGCAGGCCCCAGAGTAGGGAAGTTTGATTCACCTCTGTGGACCCTCTCTTAAACATTCAGTGCCCCAAGATCTTTGTTCTCAGCCAGTGACCCCCAGAGTCAGAGGGGCAAAGGCCTCATGGTAGGAGACTGTGTGGATGCCTTGAAGGATAGGGGTATGGAGGTGGTCCCTGGGGGCAGAAGGTGCTCAGATGCTCAGCAGCTGGGGCAGCATGGAGTGGCTGCCCCAGGAATGTTGGTATGTCAGAGATCTCTTACGTGTCAGAGATTCTGGGTTTGCTCCCCAGCACCTCTCCTCATTGTCACCCCCCAAGTAAAAGTACACAACATAATACAACAGAATACCTGTGCATCCCAGCTAGAGTTCTCTGCCACTGAGCTGGCTGCTCTGAGAACTCAGCTTGTCTAAGCTCTCTCTCTCTCTCTCTCTCTCTCTCTCTTCTCTCTCTCTCTCTCTCTCTCTTCTTCACTGCCCCATTTCCAGCATTTGTCTATAACTGCTGAGTTATTTGGTTCAGAAAGGAAAAATCCCACCTTGTCCTGTTTTTATTTTAAGGAGCAACATGGTAGGTCTCTGCCTTCCCCTCAAGGAAAGCAGGGGAGAATCTTGTGGTCCTAAGCACATACATTGGAGTTGAGAATATCCGGTTTGAAGCTGAACTTGTAAGTTGTATAGCTTGGCCAGGGATATGGTCTGTCTGCACCCCTCACTTGTATCCAGAAGATGATAACAGGAAGATGATGACTACTTACACAGCTCTGTCATGGTTGATGGACCTGAAAGGGGTCTAGGTATAGCCTAAAGCCTGAAAAAGCAGGTGGGGAATGTTTGTCTGGCAACAAGCCTGGCAGTGTACGGGAGCTCCAGGGGGTGGATTTTAGCTCCTGCTTGACCCTGGGGCAGCCCAACTCATCTTTCCGGTACTCTGCCCCTGCAGGTTCCCCTGAGGAGAGGCGAGTGTTTCTGAAGGCTCTGCAGAAGCTGAAGGCCAGAAGGTCCCACAGCTTCCACCCTGCAGAGCCACAGCCTTCCCAGCCCCCGCCGCTCAGCGGGTCCAGCCCTCGGAGCCTGGGAAGCCCGCAGCCTCAGCCCAGCGACATCATGCAGGTTTCCCTGAGATTCCAGCTGCTCCACCCCCCAACATGGGCCAGGACATACGGTTCATCCTGCTGGCTGTCAATATGTCATCCCAGTTCAAGGACCTCAAGGTGAACCTCAGCGCCCAGTCCCTGCTGCACGACGGCAGCCCCCTGGCCCCATTCTGGCAGGACACGGCCTTCTTCACACTGGCTCCTAAAAGAAGGTACCAAGCGGTGCAGGAAAGGCTGCCATAGAGGGGGCGGGGACAGGCCATCGGGGCCAATCAGGCTGCACGGGGTGGGGACAGACCCAGTGAAGAGGCCATCCTGTCCCCTCTTCCTCGTCTCTCCTGCCAGTGGTCACTCATCACATCTCTGAGTCTCTCTGTCTCATATTGTTGGGGCATACCTAGAGGTCACTCCTGGCTTTGAGTTCAGAGGTCACACTCATTAGGGAGTGGGGCATTTCAAGGGGTCATATGTGGTGAACTCCTGGATTGGAGTTGAATTAAGCGCCTTACCCCCCCATCCTTTGTCTCCAGCCCCCGGCTTCTCCCTTGTGAATGGGTGCTGGTTCAGGAAGGAGAGACCTGCTATCTCCGCTCAGCTCCAGTCCCGGCACAAGCCCTTTCTCATCACTTCATCTCACTGCCCCCTCTGAAAGGCTGGAACCCTCTTTCCAGGGGCTCAGTGCCTGTTCCTGCTCCCGCCAAGGGACCCATCCTGGGCCCACGCTGCTCCTCTGGTTAGACTCACCTCCACCCTTATATTCTCTCCCCAGCCAAGAGCCATCCCTGCCTGGTCCCCTACTCCCAGTACAGCCAGTACCTGTCCACAGACAAGGTGGATCCGCCTCAGTGCTCTGGGCGAAGAGAAGAGCTGTCCCGAGAAGATCCTGGTGAACAAGATGATCACCCTTGCCTACCCCAGCATCATGATCAATGTAGGCCAGAACCCAGAGAGGGCTGGGAAGGGGAGGTGGGGGGTGGGTACTTCTTGGAGTCTGACTGGGAAGGGGTGGGGTCCTCTGAGATTGAGCAGTCCCTCATTTCCATGGCTTCTTCTGGTACCCGAGATTCCGCCCCAGCATGAGCAGGGGGTATAATAAAAAGCTGGGTGCAGCTTACATCTTCTTGTACTGCAAGAGGCCCTAATGGGGGACCAGGAGCCAGAGCCTTGGTAAGGTGAGCAGAGCCCTCTCTGTACCCACACCACTCCATCCACCTTCAGCATAAACTCTGGGCCCTCCACCCCCTGCACCCCACCCCACCCCACTCACACAGAAATTGAAGATCTGCAGAGAAGGAAGAACTCACGAGTCCATCCTTCCAGTGAAGTCTCCCCAACAGCAAGCAGCCTCCTCTAGAGGGGCCCCCCCAGAGCCCAACAGCCCTTCTTGGGTGTAGCTGGCAAGCTTAGCTCCTAGAGTCTTTTTGTAGGAAGGTTTCCCAGAAGCACAGTCCCTGGGGCTGTTTCTGTCTCTGCCTGCCCTGCTCCTTCTCGCACTCTCCCTCACACACTGGCAGAGCACAAGAGGGAAGAAAGGCTGAGACTGGGGTTGCAAAGAAAAGAAACGATTCAAAATTGCCGGAGATTCTAGCCACTCAAATTATGCATAGCATAAGGGGGGTTCCGATTATTCACATGTGGGTGAAATTCTTGGAACAGAGAGAAATAACTGGAGATTCAAATTCATCAAACCTTGGGGAGTGATAGTACGTGGGGAGGCTGTTTGCCTTGCATGCAGCCAACTTGGGCTCAATCCTGTGTCCCATATAATCCCCAGCCCTGAGTGCAGAGCAAGGAGTAAGCCCTGAGCACAGCCTGGTGTGTACTTCACAAAGAACAAGCCAATTAATCAAACCTCTAAGAATTGCTGGATTGGTCAGATGATGTGCAATAAATAGTTTATTTGGTCTGAGATCACACCAGGCAGTGCTCAGGAGCTACTTATAGCTCAGAGCTGGAAGATCCGCCTAGATGGTACTTCAGGGACTCAAACCTTGATCTCCCACATGCAAATCCTCCACTGAGCTACCCTACCCCCAAAAAAATGTCAAATGTTTTTTGCAGAAGCATCCATGTGTGTATAAAGCAAAATATCCACATAGGAATACCTTTGATGAACACTAACAATTTTCTGTTTGGTGTTTAAAATAAAGTAATGACAATCTATTAATTGGTTTCCACCCACAGTTGGAAAAACACGGGATGTGTGAGCCTCTTAGGAACCCAGACTCAGGATCCAGTAGCCTCCATAACTATTTGGTGAATTGGTAATGGCACTCTGCTCCATCCTCTCCTTTGGATTTCTCTGCCCAGGTTTTAGGACCGGCCATTGTGAACCAGCCACTCTCCGTGCAGGTGATTTTCTCAAACCCTCTTCTGGAGCCCGTGGCTGATTGTGTGCTGACAGTGGAAGGAAGTGGCCTTTTCAAGAAACAGCAGCGAGTCCTGTGAGCACATCTTGGTCTTGTCTCCCCACTTACAGGGGTGGGGGAGCTCTACCTCTTTCAGGACACAGGCTCCAGGGCAGGCTCGGAGAACACAGGAAAGGCTTAGCGAAATGATTTTTTGGGGTGGTGGGGTCTTAATTTTATTTTATTTCAATTTGACCATACCAGGTGGTGCTCAGGGTTTACTCTTGGCTCTGCACTCAGGGATCACTCCTTATAGGGATCAGGGGATCATGTGGGATACAAACTCCCTTCCTGCTGTATTATCTCTCTGGCCCCAAAGCTGAGCCAAAAAGACCTTGGGGTTCAAATTGTGCTTTTGTTTTCTGACAGTCCCCTTTCTCTGCTGCAGCATTGGAGTCCTCAAACCCCAACACAGAGCCAGCATCACTCTGGAGACGGTCCCCTTCAAGAGTGGCCAGAGGCAGATTCAAGCCAACCTGAGGAGTGACAAGTTTAATGACATCAAGGGCTACAAGATGGTCTATGTGGACTGCGGGTTCTAGGATCTGGAAAGAGTCAACTTTGGGGAAAGGAACTGTTTGACATGCAGGCGGCCACCCCTAGCACTGTGGAGGCTGTGTGGGGTTTCAACAGGAGTAGCAAAGTGGATGGTGGTGCTGGATCCCAGCTTTTACCTCACTCCCCTAAACCCTGTACAGGGCTGGAAGAGTTCAGGTGCCTCCAGAAGCATCAAGGTCTGAGGACACTTGACCTGGACTTACTGTGCCCCTCTCGTCCCCCTACCCAAAAAAAGAGGCCTGGCTGCACAGCTCATTGTTGCTTTGTTGCTGTATTGGCTAATTTCCTAGTACCAGTAAACAACAGTCTTGTTCTCCTTTGCACCTGTGTAACTGTCACTCCTATTCCACATGTTCCCTGTGCCGGGACCACCCTGTTGTGTCAATACATGAACCCACTCACTCAAGAAAAAATGTTTTTGATTCTTTTTGGGTTTTGGGGGGGTCACACCTGGCCTCAGGGGTCACTCCAAGCAATGCTGGGGGACCATGTGGTAGCACGGATCAAGCCAGAGCCCCCTGCATGTAAAGCAGCCACTCTGCCCCTTGAGCTCTCCCTCCGGCCTACATTTAAGAAATATTTATTGAGTGCCTAGTATGGGCCAATACATTTGTAAGTGTGGGGATTAGGCTGTAAGCAAAGCCCCTGTCCTGTGGAGTTTACACTCAGGATAGAGAAAGGGACCAGAGACAGACAAGAAACATGTCAATATAGAAGTAAAAGAGCATACACGGATCATAAGCCTGTTAGCAAGGTGAAACCCTCTATAAGTCCTGTCTATACCTGTCTATAAGCTGCCTATCTTGGTGTTCCAGGGAAAGGCCTAGAAGCTCTCTCCGTTGTCCTGCCCTTGACTCCTTTCCCATAGCACATCTAAGCAGTCCTAGTCCAAACAGTTCCAGCTTCTGGATTGCACTACTAGTCTGGAAGGACCAGGGAAAGCATGACTCAGGTGGGGAAAATATGGCACACAGGTGCTTTCCTCCTCACAGGTGGAAAAATGCATGGCACGGTGCCCTCCAGGCACTGGTTCCACAACTGGGACAGCTGTTTAGAGCGTACATTAAATACAGGCACATTAACTAAGGTTAAGTACTTCTATTATAGCTAAACAAAAGAGTGAGCATAGTTAATCAGAGGGCTAGGAGAGGGTGTGGGGCAAATTTCATCAGAGGTTGCTAATCCTGTTACAGAATGGGACAAGAACCAGGAGAATCCTTCCAGGCAGCTGGAAGCAACTTATAATTATTTCATTCTATAATTACTGTCTGATAACATGAAAATGCTTGAGGAAAACAATCTGGAGGGTACATCTTCAGATGGTGTATAGAATATTTCAGTTCCCCGACCCTTGGACTTTTCCACAAGTCCTGATTTTAACACCATATTTACTAACTATGTCATTCAGGGCCACGAGTGATAGTGCAGCAGGTAGGGTGCTTGCTTTGCATACAACTGACTTGGGTTCGATCCCTGGCACCTTATGTGTCCCCCGAACCCTGTTAATTGATCCCTGAGCACAGAGCCAGGAGTAAATCCTGAGCATCACTGGGTGTGGCCCAAAATCATATATATATATGACATATTTAAATACATATTAGAATATATGTTTAGAGCATATGTTTGAGTATATATTCAAATATATGTACTAACTAGAATATATATGAATATATATATATATATTCTAAGTTTCTGCTGGGGTTAAACCCTGAGGTAGGCATGGAGGAAACAAAGAGGACTAGGACTTACCCTCCAGGAGCTCAAGTGAAAACATGTGAAGAATAAAAAATAAAGGGGAAATCAGCATTGAGTGGAAGAACCCAGATGAGTGCAAGGCATTATGGGAGTATGAGAAGAGTTAACTAGTCCAGTTTTGAGACAGTGGGTCTAGGAAGATTTCCTAAAAGGGGTGGCATTTAAGCTGAACACTTAAACAAATACATTGAAAAGAAAACACTTTTGCTGAATACCTCTCAGGGCTGCAGGACGGTGGGATGGTGTAGAGCAGCAGAGCGCTGGCTGTGCTTCAGATGGCTCTGGATTAGAGCAGGGGTCGGGCAAAGTGACCAAGAGTCAGGGAGTGAAGAACTTCAAGCAGGAGTTTAAGGAGTTTGGAATCAAAGGTCTTCAAGCATTTATTTCTTTTAAACTTTGCATAGGTGGTAATGGCAAGTGATATTAATGCTCCAGGTTGATTTTATTTTGCACAGCGACACAAACTTTCTGATTAATCAACACTTAAAGAACAAAGCATCGTACATCTTGGATACTAGTCCAGAACCTGCCGCTTTTGCTTCCATTTATATAATTTATTCTTTTTGCCTTTGAAAATAATATGTCTTGGGAGGGAGGGACAGTGCAACAGGCTGAACACATGCTTTGCATGCAGGCGGCCTCTTTCAGTTCCCTAGTCAAAACAGCAGTCTCTGCCTCACTAGGGGTCTCCACAAATGTGCACCAAGTGAAACATCACCAGCCAGGGGATATTTGTGGAGCTCTGTGGGAATAATATGAAGAAAGAGGAGGCCAGTGATAGTGCAGCGGGTAGGGCATTAGCCTTGCATGTGGTTGACCAGGGTTCAATCCCTGGCATCCCTCAAGCTCCGCCAGGAGTAATTCCTGAAGATCACCAAGTATGACCCAAAAAGACAAAAAAAATCAAGAAAGAGAAGATTCTCTTTGCTCACACCCAAAGTGGAATATCTTCAAAGGGTAGCCATCCCATCCCCCACAGTGCCCTCCCAAGTATGGGGATTCAGAGTGGAGAATAGTCCTATAGTTTCTTATAGTTTCTTTTCTTTTGTGGAGGGGCTCAGTCTATAATGTTCTATCACCCGTTCTTTCATCAGTGCACATTTCCCGCCACAGATGTCCCCAGTTTCCCTCGCCCCACCTCCCTCCTGCCTGTATGTCAGGCACTTTTCTTCTCTCTCTCTCTCTCTCTCTCTCTCTCTCTCTCTCTCTCTCTTTCTCTCTCTCACTCTCCCTTTCTCTCTCTCTCTCTCTCTCTCCTTTTGATCATTATGGTTTTCAATACAGGTCCTTACAGTTTTTTCTTACTCTTGCAATTTTTTTAATGTTTAAAGTATTTATAACCACATATTCTCATGGCACCGAAGGTACTAATTCCTAGGTTCTGCATTTCCTTATACAGAAGAAATAACTCTCCAGAAATACTTGGTGTCACTTGTCACTTGTCTTCCCGTTGTTCATTGATTTGCTCGAGTGGGCACCAGTAACATCTCCATACGTCCTGTCGCGTGCTAGTGCAGCCCAAGGGCATCTGCTCGCTCCAGGAACACGAAGATCTTCAAACCATTCATTCAGATCATGGGAATGAGGTCTATAATTGTTACTGGTTTTTGGCATATCAAATACGACACAGGTAGCTTGTCAGGCTCTGCTGTGTGGGTGGTATACTCTTGGTAGTAGGATCTCAGTTCATGTATTTATTGATGAACTGTACGGCCACTTTGCAAAGCGACCACTTGCAATGGGGAAAGATCAGCTTTTCTCTTGGGTGGAGCTCTGATGAGCTGTGGAGCCCGGATGTTGAAAATGGTGGCCCTCCTGGTGTGGGGGTACCTCTGGCTTCTTGTGAGGCTCTATTGGGATGGCGGGCCAGGGCTAGAACCCACCTTCCCTCCCGGATGCCTCATGATCAGCTGAGCACAGGGAGAGCCGGTAGCAGCTCTGTCCCGTATCTATGTCTCTGGTTCAAGCATACCTGGGGTTGAAATAGGCTTCACTGTATGGTGGGACTCTGAGGATACTCTGATATATGTATGAGCATGTATGGCTGCATACTCAGTATAAACACCAGAAAATACACATTTTCTGGTGTAAATATACAAACACATTCTCACAGTGTATGGGGAGAAGAGAATATATAATATTATATATTCTTATATAATTATATAACATTACATATAACATTATCACTGATATTATATATCATAGCAATATAAAAATTTAATAGATGTTACATGATTTCCCTTTATAAATGACTTCATTATGACAGAGTAACTATTTTCCCAAATTATTATTAACTCATAAGTTATCAAATTATTATATCTTTGCCAACTCGATAGGTTAAAAAATTCCACATTGGCATGCTTTCATTTTTCAGTTATATTAAGTAAGCATAGGCATCTTTCATGTATCTAGGAGACATTTGATTTTCCTTTTCTTGAATTTTACCATCACATCTTTCACCCATTTTTTTGGTTTGTTTTTGGGCTACACTTTCTGTGCTGAGGGCTTACTCCTGGCTCTGCACTCAGGAATCATGCCTAGTGGGGCTTGGGAAACTATGTGTGGTGCTGGGAATCGAACCCCAGTTGGCCACACACAAGGCAATCTCTTTACCTGCTGTACTATGTTCTCCCTCAAACATTTATTTCTCAAAAGGAATTGGCAGGAGATGAGAAGTCAGAAACATAATTTTTTAAAATTTTTTATTTTACAATTACAAAGATATACAATTAAAAAGTTCATATTTGGGTTTTGGTCATACAGTGTTCCAGCACCCATCCTGCCACCAGTGTCCATCTCCCACCACCAACTACCCGGTTCCCTCCCCCTCCCCCAGCCCTCCTCCATGGCAGGTTCTTTATTTCTTTCCCTTTCTCTCTCTTTTTCCTTCCCCTCCAGACTATGGATTACAGAACATACAAAGGGTTGTCATGTGTATCTTTTTGCCTCTATTTAATGCTCGGTTCTAGGTTGGCATTAGTACCCTCGACAATTGTTAGCACACTGTTCCATTTTCTGTCTTACCTAGCCTCTGACTCCCACACGTTTGTGATAATTTCCACCTTTGACAAGACCTCCTGATATATGTTTCACTTGACCTTGGATATTGGTATCATAATATGTACATATATATTTAAGAAACATAATTTTTACAGAATGTTTTTCCAATGGGCAAAAGTTCAAAGCTTTAAAAGTAGAAAAAAACACAAAACAAAAAAAAAGAGTAACAACCGCAGAAAAAAATCCCCTCCCGCCACAGCCTCAGACTCCCTCCCAACACGCAACCAGCATCCTTGGTAGGCGCTGCTGTCCTTGGCAGTGTAGAAGTCCAGGTAAAAGGACTTAGAAAGCCAAAGAGAGCATTTAGAGACTCTACCCTGCATCTTGTCTTCCCTGAGAGAAGACAGTAGGAATCAAAAAGTCAGAGACCTTTTTATCCCCAAAGAGCTCCAAGCCTTCTCTGGCAGAGTGCACCAGACCCAGCACTTAGCAAAGCTGGGACCTAAAAGCTTTTGCTTTTAGGATATTTCCCACCAACAAATTCTATCTCCTTATCTGTTTCCCACAGAAGAACCCCAGACATACAGGTTCTCTTTTAATATTATCAAAACAGCCCACAGACATCTCACAACTTGCTTAGGGCCTGAGATTCAGAGATGGATATGGGCCCCCAGTGTGCGGAGGAGTCTGCTTCTCCAGAGCCCTGTTCCGTACAGCTCAGGTAATATTGCTGAGGGTTAGGCACCCGAAACTGGCTTACAGGTTTCTTCTGGGCGTCTCTCGCTGACAGAAGTCTCTCCCCCTCTCCATACCGCTGCTTGGGCCTCAGGCACAAGAGATAAAATGAAAAAGGGTTCCTCCCAGTAGCTGGTCTGAGAGATAACAGGGGAGTGTGTAGGAGAGAAGAAGCCTGTCAGAGAGCCTTACAGAGCTTATAGGGGGAACCCCACTCTTCATAGTCTTAAGCTAATAAAAGCATCTCCATTCTCGTCAGATTCAGAGAGGGAGCCAGAGCAAGAGTTCAAGACAGGCATTTCCTGTGGTCAAGTGGATAAGAGCAGCCTGCGGCCATGGGACAGGGTGAGCCAAGCCAGCTCTCCAGGGCCTGACTGGACTGTCAGTAGCCCTCCATCCTTCTGTCTTTTCATGAAAGGAATTAGGCTGTCAGGGAAGTGATGGAGGAATGAAAGTGTGTATGAGGACATAACTAAGGGATGGCAGAGGCCATGGTTGGTGACTATGGTTCTGATAGTGGTGGAGGCTATACGAGGGGCCATCATGAGGGACGGGTAGACAAGAGCTGCTGCTGATTGAGGGGCTATGTGTGGGCATGGTAGAGGGGGCTGGTGGGGCTCGAGGGGATGGTGAGAGGGCTCTGTCGGGAGGTGGTGGCTACTGAGGTGATGATAGCAGCAGCACGGCTCTGTAAAGGCACAGGGGAGGCTGTTATTGGTACATTGGTGACAACAATGGTGATGGTGGATGACCACGTTGATGGTTAACGTGGATTTATTTATATTCTTCTCGTGCTAACATGACTCCTTTCATTTCATGGTGACAATTATGGGAAATGACCCTAGGGCAGCATGAGGGTGTCGCAGATTCAAGGCCAAATAGGAAAGGGAGATAGGAGTAGGGGAGTTAACTGGAGGGGGCAGAGGCACAAAGCTGGAGGTAAAGAAACAGAAGCTGTAAAGCTCTTGTATCGCATGTATGAAGCCCTGTCACCACCCAACACAAAAGACAAATAAACAAGAAAACAGAGGGCTGACTGGCATTCTGATGGTGGGTGTGGTATACGAACATTGATGTCTAAAACATTATTTGTAATATTTTTGTAAACTACAATGCTCAGTTCAAAAGAGAATGAAGTGAAGGGGTAAATAACCAAAAAGAGCAAGGAAATAGGTAGATCCACCGAAGGATGCAGAAACCTCAGGAATCGCATTGTAAGTCTTTTTTTTGGGGTCACATCTGGCTATGCTCAGGGGTTTCTCCTGTCTCTCAGGAATTACTCCGGCGGTGCTCTGGGGACCATATGGGATGCCGGGGATCAGAACCCTGGCCAGCACAGGCCGGCCGCCTGTAAGGCAAATGCCCTACCTGCTGGGCTATCGCTCCAGCCCCTCATTGTAAGTCTAAGGGTCTATTAGCATAGCTACAAGCTTATTTGTAAAGTCTCCTGGTAACATAAGAGCTACCTAATAGGTCATCACAATACTCTTGGACTCCCTTCTTGTGAGGTTGTGCTCAGCTCACAGTGGGTTTGGTAACTATTTGGGTCAAAGAGCCACACAATGAGCTCAGGTGAGTTGATTCCACTTCCTGGACTTCATTCTCATCTAGAAGACAAGAGAATTGCACATGGTTATTTCAAAATAAGTTCTAAAAACTTTCTAATTGTGCTTTAAGACAAAAGTGAGTAAGGGGTAAGCAAGAGACTTTATTGTTCATTATTTTTGGATTAGCCACAGAAAGGGAGGCCAAGAACAAGAACAAGCAACATTCTTGCTTTTATTAATAATAATAACTAACAATTAATTGGACTTAGTATGTGTTTGACTCTGATTCATTAATATATTCCTCGTAAATCTCCACTGCCCTGAAAGGATGGAGGATTAAGCTAAGAAAGAGGAAATGAGTTCAGTGTTAAGTTACTTTTCTGAATTGGCACAATAGCCAGTTAATAAGATAGTACTCAGCTAAGAAGTCAATTCTGCCAGGGTTGGGTCTGAATCCTGACTTCTCTGACTCTAAGTTCTCTGATTTCACTTACATGGTCACCTTTACCTGATCTCCACGGCTTCTCTCTCCTGCAATAGCCCTTAGGATTAAGCGCTGTGACTTCCAGGCAGCAAAAAACAATGAGGAGCACCACACAAAGGCGATCAGCTTCCGGCACCTCATTGTGAGGAGGGGACAGCCCTTCACCCTTCGGCTGCACTTTCGAGCACCAGTGCCCACATTTGGATCTGCCTTGAAGAAGGTGACCCTCATTGCACAAACTGGTAAGTGGAGCAGGCCTAGTCTCTTTGGGCAGCAGGAGGCGGGGAGCTCTCCTCTGAGGGCTTCTCTGTCTGGCATTATTTCAAGAAACTAAGAGGCAATGACCCACCTCAGCCTTAAGGAATCATCCTAATCACGGCTCGGGAGGAAGAAGTGTGCCCAATACATAATGCACAGTATGACTCAGAGTTGTTTGGCGTGTTACTACCGAGGGATTTTCTTTTCGGTTGCAGGTGTAATACCCACTTTATAGAAATCTGGAATAGGATCTATTCCAAGTTAAATACAATGTTTAATGACTACATTTACTGAATATGCACCACAGCCTGACATAATACTACAAGGGCCTCACATGCGATACTACTTTAATTTCTCACACCAGTCCTATGAAGCAAATTGTTCCTCCATTTGTTTTATAGACCCTGAAACTTTTTGGTATGTGGGCCGTGAGCCCTAAGTTCTCCTGTTTTTTCCCCTCCCCTTTGTCCACCTCCCCTTACTGAATGGGCTGCCTTCACTCTCTTCTTTCTCATGCCAAAACCAATTTTCACCTGCTCCAGTTTTTTTTAATTTATTTTTATTTTTTAAAAACATTTTATTATACTACTGTGACATATATAATTACAAAGATGTTCTGTTTGAGTTTCAGTCATACAGTGTTCCAGCACCCATCCCTCCACCAGTGCCCATTTCCCACCACCAATATCCCCTGATTCCCTCCCCCTCCCCAAGCCTGCCTCGATGGCAGATTCTTTATCTCTTTTCTCTCTTTCTCTTTCTCTCTTCCTTCCCTTACACATCATGGATTGCAATACATACACTTAGAGGTTATCATACTTTTTTTTTTTTTTTTTTTTTTTTTTTGGTCCCCAGCGGCGCTCGGGTTACCCTGGCTCTGCACTCAGGAATTCCCCTGGCCGGCTCGGGGCCATATGGGATGCCGGGGTCGACCCGCGGCACAGGCCGGCTGCGTGCAGTAAACGCCCCCCTGGGCTCCTCCGCCCTATCTGTGTATCTTTTGCCTGTATTTAATGCTCAGTTCTAGGTTGGTATTAGCACTCTTGACAATTATTAGCACACTGTTCCCTTCTCTGACTCCCCACACATTTGTGGTAATTTCCACCTTTGACAAGACCTCCCTGACCCATGTTTCGCCTGACCTTGGATATTGGTATCATTATATGTATGTGTGTGTGTTTGTGTATGTGTATGTGTGTGTGTTTGTGTATGTGTGTATGTGTATGTGTATGTGTGGGGCTCATTGTGTATATACACACACATACATATATATATATATATATATATATGTATATATATATATTTATGTCATGCAAATAAATGCAGTCATTCAATATTTGTCTTTTTTCCTTCTGGCTAATTTCATTCAACATGATCCTCTCCATGTCCATTCATTTATAGGTAAATTTCATAACTTAATTTCTCTTAACAGCTGCATAGTAATCAGCATAGTAATCATCTATACTCTGGTATAGATGTACCAGAGTTTCTTTGTCCAGTCAACAGTTCTCAGGCACACTGATTGTTTCCAGATTCTGGCTATTGTGAATAGTGCTGCTATGAAAATAAAAGTGCAGATGGTGTTTTTGTTGTGTGTTTTTGGCTTCCCAGCATATCCTCAGGTGTGGTATGGTTGGGTCAAATGGGAGCTCAATTTCTAGTCTTTGGAGGAATGTCCATATTGTTTTCAAAAAAAAAAAAAGGTTGTACCAGTCGACATTCTCACCAACAATGGATGAGAATCCCATTTTTGTTTTTGCTTTTTTTTTTTTTTTTGCTTTTTGGGTCACACCGGCAATGCTCAGGGGTTACTCCTGGCTCTGCACTCAGGAATCACTCCTGGCGGTGCTCGGGGACCATATGGGATCCGGGATCGAACCCGGCCGGCACAGGCTGGCGCGTGCAAGGCAAACGCCCCACCCGCTGAGCTATCATCCCTGTTCTTGCTCTTTTGGATATGCACCAGTCTCTGTGGTGTGAGATGATATCTCATTGTTGTTTTGTTTTCTTTTTCTTTTCTTTCTTTTCCTTTTTTTTTTTTTTTTTTTTGCTTTTTTGGGTCATACCTGGCAATGCTCAGGGGTTACTCCTGGCTCTGCACTCAGGAATTACTCCTGGCGGTGCTCAGGGGAACATATGGGATGCCGGGATCGAACCCGGGTTGACCTGTGCAAGGCAAACGCCCTACCTGCTGTGCTATCGCTCTAGCCCCCCTCATTGTTGTTTTGATTGCCTGTTAAATATTCTAAATAGCTTTAGAATATTTAACTTGTCCAGTGGTGACCATAAAGGTCAGAATGATCACTTAGCGTCCGTGTTACCATAGGAGAGCAGCCTTCCGAGGCCAACAGGACCCAGGCCACATTCCCTATTTCCAGTCTGGGGATCCGAAGTGGTGGAAAGCTGCAGTGGAGGATAGAGACGCGGAGTCCTGGACCCTTTCTGTGACCACGCCCACAGATGCTATCATTGGTCATTACTCGCTCCTGCTGCAGGTGGCCCGCCGGAAGCCACGCCTCCTGGGCCGGTTCACCCCTGCTCTTCAATCCCTGGAGTCCAGGTGAGGTTGGCGGTGTGGAGCTGGAGCCCAGTCCAGCAGGGCACACCTGCCCAGGCCCTAGCTGACAGCTCCCTCTATGGGCCATGGGAACACTCAGGGACAGTGGTGCCTTCTTCCTGAGGTCAGAACTGGTGGCTCCTCAGGCTACAGCAGTGACCTGGGGCTTCTCCCTGAAAACAAAGGCATGCTTCAGCATTAAAACTCATGCTATTTTAGGGTCTAAAGTTGGGATTCACTGGGGTGAATCCCAGTGACTTAAAGAGACATTTACAGTCTTAAATTTTTAAGAGACTTTTACAGTCATTTATTTACAGTGACGACCACTGGCTTCAGGAATAGAGGGATAGGCTTATCTATTTCCTCCCTGCGATCCCATAACTTTGTGAGCCTTGGCTGGTAATTTGGGGACCGCTTTTAAGAAAAAAAATAGGTAAAAGAAGTAGTACAGGAGATAAGGAGCTTTCTTGCGTTGTAGGCAGCCCAGCCCAGATCTATGATCCTTCAGGAACCCCGAGTCACTCCTGAGCAAAATCAGGAATACTTCCCAAATGCCACTGGGTGTATCCCCTACACCACAACACCCATATAGTAACACAAAATTTTGAATAACTGAGGCCCCTGCCAGTCCTGAAAGGTCTGTGATCACATAGAGATCAAAGCTTCAACTTTTTCATCAGCATCACCATAATCTGCCCCTATTTGCAATCTCTGCTTCTCTCCATGTATCTGTCCTATTCTTCTCACAAGCTGCTGGGCCCTCTCCACACTGACCTGTCTAAATCAATGGCTGACCAGAGCAGCAGATTAAACGGCAGTCTCCTGCACCGCCGCTGTTTCCTCCAACACCACAGTTTTCTCTCTGGTAAAGCTCAGACCTGGCCACTGGGGCTCTCTCATCCAGAGAAGGGCACCAGACATCGTCCTTTGATGTGCCCCAGACAAGACCTAGGGGGCACCTCTGCTTCCTTCACATTCTGAAGTCTGAACTGTGCCCAGAGTTTACTCCTGGCTTTGTGTTAAGGGATTACTCCTGGAGGTGTTATATGTGATGCCAGGAATCAAATCTGGGTCAGTCATATGCAAGGCAAAAGCCTTAAGTTTGAGGGCTGGAGCGATAGCCCAGCGGGTCGGGGCTTTTGCCTTGCCGTGGCCGGCCCATGCCAGCCCGGGTTCGATCCCTGGCATCCCATATGGTCCCCAAGCACCCGCCAGAGGTAATTCCCTGAGTGAAGAGCCAGGAGTAACCCCTGAGCATTGCCGGTGTGACCCAAAAAGCAAAAAAAAAAAAAGCCTTAAGTTTGAGTTTATTTTAACTTAATCCTTAGAGACATCTGCAGGGTTTTTGGGAGAAAGTGAAGTGGGTGTCTCGTGGCTGACCAGTCTTTGCAACTCCTAGACAACAGGAAATGGGCCCTTTGCAGAGACTGTGAGCCTGAGGGGTTCTCACCACAAGGGAGAGCTGAGAGAAAGAGGAGACTTGGGGATGTAGAGGGAAACTCCCGGTTCCCTACAGCCTCTGCATGGGCCCAGCTCCGATCCTCTCTGTGTGGTTCCCTACAGCCTCTGCATGGGCCCAGCTCCGATCCCCTCTCTGTGTGGTTCCCTACAGCCTCTGCATGGGCCCAGCTCCGATCCCCTCTCTGTGTGGTTCCCCTACAGCCTCTGCATGGGCCCAGCTCCGATCCCCTCTCTGTGTGGTTCCCTACAGCCTCTGCATGGGCCCAGCTCCGATCCCCTCTCTGTGTGGTTCCCTACAGCCTCTGCATGGGCCCAGCTCCGATCCCCTCTCTGTGTGGTTCCCTACCGCCTCTGCATGGGCCCAGCTCCGATCCCTCTCTGTGTGGTTCCCTATCGCCTCTGCATGGGCCCAGCTCCGATCCCCTCTCTGTGTGGTTCCCTACAGCCTCTGCATGGGCCCAGCTCCGATCCCCTCTCTGTGTGGTTCCCTACAGCCTCTGCATGGGCCCAGCTCCGATCCCCTCTCTGTGTGGTTCCCTACACGCCTCTGCATGGGCCCAGCTCCGATCCCTTCTCTGTGTGTGGTTCCCTACACAGCCTCTGCATGGGCCCAGCTCCGATCCCCTCTCTGTGTGGTTCCCTACAGCCTCTGCATGGGCCCAGCTCCGATCCCCTCTCTGTGTGGTTCCCTACAGCCTCTGCATGGGCCCAGCTCCGATCCCCTCTCTGTGTGGTTCCTCACTCCCAGCAGCACCCCTGTCACCAGCATGACTTTCTTCAACAGCTTTCCCAGGTGGTCCTCCCTGCATGTCCTAAATTTGACCTTTTCTTTTCTGGTCCATGGGGTTTGGCATGTAGGATGGATGGGGACCCTTTGCCCCATGTGGTGAATGTAGACTCAGGGTCCCACCACCAGCTGCAGAGGCTTCTTGGCCCTCCACACATTGAGAAAAACCCCTCAGACTTTCCCTCCAGAGCAGAGGCTGCTCGTGTTCTTACGCCTCCTGGCGACTGAAGCAAAGCTACTGCAGAAACAGTTCTGAACAGTCAATTCAGAGAACACCCAAGGGCTTGGGCTAGAGAGATGTTAAGCACTTGTCTTGGCGTGTGGCCAATCAGCGTTGGAGTCCCCCGGCATCCTTTATGTTCCCTGGAGCCCTAAACCTGCCAGAAGTAATCCCTGAGCACAGAGCCAGGAGTAAGTTCCTGAGCACTGCCTGGTGTGACTCCTCTCCCAATAAACAACAACAAACCAGAGGAAAGCCACTGGCTTGTCTTCATTTGGTTGCTGGCTCTGGGTCCGCAGCGGGGACCTGCCCAGGAGGCCTCTTTATGTGAACATGTGGAGGGCAGCCTGGGGCAGGCAGGGTTACTTATTGCTTGGCTCTGCATCTGGGAAGCAATTCAGAGATTTTCTTTTTTTTTTTTTTTTTTTCAATTCAGAGATTTTCAGGATGTCACCTAAAACTAGAGAGACTCGCAGACATAGGGCAGAGCTTCTACTGGCTCTCCCTGTGACCAGCCGCTCACGAGGTGCCCGGGAGGGATGGCGGGTTCTAGCCCTGGCCCACCACCCCAGCAGAGCCTCACAACAAGCCAGACGACCCCCACTCCATGAGGGCCTCCATTTTCCACATCCGGACTTCTCTCTCATCAGAACTCCACCCAGCAGACCAGCCTATCACAGCCCGGCTCACGCAGCCGCTTGCGGCCGTGCAGTTCATCAATAACTGCTGGACTTAGAGATGCCTATAAGAGTATGCTACCTGCACGGCAGAGCCTGGCAAGCTACCCATGTTGTATTTGATATGCCAAATACCAGTAACAATTATAGACCTCATTCCGGAATGGATTGAGGCTCTTTATGTTCCTGGAGCAAGCAGATGCCCTTGGCTCTACTAGCATGAGACAGGACATATGGAGATGTTACTGGGACCCGCTCGAGCAAATCGATGATGAACGGGAAGACAGTGATACAGTGATACCTAAAACTAAGTCTCATGTAGCCAACTTGGAAATGGATCTCTTCTAGATTCCAATTCAATTTTCTTTCCTCTAAATAAAGAATCCTGTTCCTCAGCAGGGAGTTATAGGAACAGGCTTCACAGGGGGAGGAGAGGACACCACTCGGAAGACAGCAGGCAGGCAGGGGCCCTAGACCCCCTCACCCCACACCCTCCAGCCCGCAGTCCTCTTTTCCTTTACTCTCCCTTTGACTCTGTCTTGCCAAATGCTCTTCCTTTTGCTCACTGTTTTCACTTCTGTCCACCTTTTTTTGGAGGGGTAGGTTGTGTTTTGAAACTTTTTTTTTATAAGTTGAACTTATGTGCGAGACCTCGCAGGCCCTCAGAGCTCCAAGTTGGCTACATGAGATGTCAACTGCCCAATCCTCGGAGGCAGTGCTGTGGCTGCAGAAGCCTTCTGGGAACCAGCAAGCTTTTGAAAGTCGGCTTGGCAGGACATGAGGCCACAAAGTAGCTAATCCAGGCCCCTTTTCCCATGCTCCCTAGAAAAGAGGCTGGGTTCAGGGAGGAGATGGGATGAGTGAGTGCTAGTTCTCAGTACTTTCCTGGTCCAGAACTGAGGCTGTGCCCCCACATACCCCAAACCCTCCCTGTGGCTGTTTCCCACCAGAGGATGACGTGTTTCTGGAGAGCGAAGCTCAGCGCCAGGAGTACTTGGTGAACCAGAACGGCCTTATCTACCTGGGCACTGCAGACTGCATCCAGGAAGTGGCCTGGGACTTTGGTCAGGTAAGGGGAGAGAGGGGCTGCCACCCTGTGGCCGGACACAGCTGACAGGTCCCCAAACTCCTGGCGATTTCTTTTACCAACTGAAGTGGTGGGGACCTCTCTCCTCAAGGCACATCAGACCATCCTTTACAGCTTCCAGGGTTCTAAAAACCCTGCAAATCAAACCTCTGTTGAATCCCTGTCATCCTTGGGACAAGGCCCAAATGCCCTGGCTTGGATATAGAAAGCACAGGGGTTAAGACGCTTGTTCTGCACGCAGCCATCCTGGGTTTAGTTCCTGCACTGAATATGATCCTCTGAGCATGGAGTCAGGAGTAAGCCCTGAACACCACTGGGTGTCCCCCTATTTGCCTCCCCCAGAGATACAAAACCCAAGTGCCCTGGCTTGACACCCCCATGCCCAGGCCCTTTATAGCTAGGCCTATAGCTAGGCCACTGCTTTCTTTACTTCAAGAGCCAGTCATGGTCAGTACCTGGCCACCCATGAACATTCAAGTTGAGTATTCCCTTGCCTGGATATATTTCCTTCTCGATTGCTCTAAAAATTCAGGCCCATCATTGTAGACCCTCTGAAGGTCGTCCCCAGCCCCAGAGACGGTATGAGCTCCGCTGGTGTGGGCTGGTGTCTCCCTGGAGGCAATGGCATCACTGATAAACTCTGTCACCCAGGAGGACAATTCTCCCCCTTTCCACTCCAAACCATGAGACTTCATTGTGCATGCCCACCATAGTGCCAGCAGTTAGAGCTCACTCAGTGGAAAAACTAGGAATGAAAAGAAGCCCCTCCATCCCATTGTGGGTTGGGGGCACAGGGACCAGGGGGCACAGGAAGAAGGAACTGAGCATGACTCTGGGAGAAGAACGAACAAGGTGGTGGGAGGCGGGAGGGCGCCTAACCTGAGACCCAGGCTTACGGTCTGTTTGGTCATCACAGTTTGAGAGAGATGTCGTGGACCTCAGCCTGAGCATACTGGGCGTGGACAAGCAGGTGGAGGCGTGGGGCAGTCCCCAGCATGTGGCCCGCATTCTGGGCGCTGTGGTGAGTGAGTGGGAGGCGGAGAAGGGAGCAGGGAGGGGATGAACCCTAACTGTAGGACCCTGGAAATCTTCACATCACAAAATCTTCACCGCCCCTTCTCCCAGAGTGACCCCCCACCATGATGGTGGGATTGGTCCTTAGAGAAATGTCTGAGTCAGGCCCACCTAGGGTCCCGGTAGGGGACAGGGGAGGATTCCACTTATCCTTTGCTACCTGCTGTGGTGGGCGGAGGGGTTGTTTCATTTCCAGTAATGTGTCTGGCATGCTTGAAGGGAGCTTAGAGCGTTCCTATTCTCAAATGGTTCTTTTCCCAAGACAAATGTGTTCCTCATTTCCTCTGGGTCCTCTGGACGACCCAGGAGAGGTTGCACAGGCCAAGTCTTGCCTGTGAGGAGCTGGAAGCTGGGCTGAGGGGCCTCATGCAGGGTAGCCGTTCAGCTGCATGGCCCTGAAGCCTGAGGGACCACACATCATCTTCCAGGGAGGACCTGTTAAAGGGATTCCCCTAAAGATGACCCAGAGAGTCAGGGCAGAGGCAGGAACCTACAGGCTTAAGGGGTTCCAGGAGATTCTGTGGAGGGGAGTTCATTTACCATGCTCGGAGAACTGCCCAAATCACATCCTGGAGGCTGCCCTGTCCTGCGATTCAAGGAACACCCCACGCTTCTCCCCAACAGCTGTATGCACTCAAGGAGAAGCAAGTCCTGCCCATGGCCCAGGCCGCCCAGGAAGGGGCCTTGCTTGGCAAGCGCCGGGGGCAGCGTGCCCATCCTGCGGCAGTGGCTCACAGGCCATGGGCGGCCGGTGCACGCTGCCCAGGCCTGGTGCTGGCCGCTGTTGCTTGTACAGGTATGATGCATAACACCCCTGCCCCCAACCTGGGCTCTGCGTGTATGTGGTGTGTTCTGCCCACTGGGTGATGGGTTTGTCCATCTTCTCTTGAGCTGATGCTTCCTGTGCCAAGGTGCCAGCCTTAACCTGCTGAGGCACAGGCTCCTCCTCTGTTACGGTATGTATGAGGCCTCCTCATATGGGCCCCACTGACTCTGCCCTTGTACACAGCGCTGCGAAGTCTGGGGAATCCCTGCCCGTGTCATCACCACCTTCACCTCGGCCCAGGGCACGGCGGGGGCCTGCTGGTCGATGAGTACTACAATGAGGAGGGACTCCAGAACGGAGAGGGCCAGCGGGGAGAATCTGGTGAGAAACCCAAAGAGGGGAAAGGGTCTCAGACCTGGAGCTGGAGAGATAGCACAAGGGGTAGAGCACTTTCTTTGCATGCAGCTGACCGTGATCCTCAGCATCCCACACAGCCCTGAGCACCACCAAGAACAGTCTCTGAGCTCTGTTGGGTGTGGTCCCAAAATGAAAACACAAAAAGGTCTCAGAACTGTAAGGGCTCTAAACTCGCAGGGTGGAAGTCCAGGGGATCCCCACCCCTCCAGTGGCCCTGATCCTGAGATGACTCCCGGGTTCTGGGAGGCAGGACACTGATGGTGGGTCAGAGCACACGCACGCCCCTTCCTGGGAGCTCCACCATGTCCAAAGTGTCCCCTATCCTCATGGCGACAACGACGCTGCCACTCCTACACCTTTTCAGGACTCATTTCTCTCTCCCACCCTCTTTGCTCCCTCCAGGGTCTACCAGACAGCCACTGAGTGTTGGATGACCCGGCCTGCTTTGTCCCCGGGCTATGATGGATGGCAGATTCTGCACCCAAGTGATGATCTTGGAGGTGGAGGTGAAGCCTGGGAAGGGCCCAAGGCCCTCTGGCAGCTCAGAGCAGTTGAAGTCCAGAAGGTCCCCTGGGGGAGGAAGCAGCCAGGTGGCCAGAAGTAGGTCTGCAGTCCTCAAAACAAGAATTGCAGAACACATGATTACAGACAGTACAACGCTGACCATCAGTGGGCTGTTAGGGGACAGGGGTGTCCACTCTCTTGGCCACCAGCAGCAGGTAGACCCAGAGACAGCTGCAGGGAGGGGGCAAGTCTCAGGGAGGAGAGATACTTGCAGCTGAGCTGCAGATGTGTGGGCTGGGCCTTCCCAAGTTCTGGGTATAGATCTAGGAAGTAAGAGGGATGTTCAAGCTCAGACAATCTTCGAAAGTCCCAAAAGGTGGCTCTCTATTTCCTGGGAAAAGACTGTCTCCAGAGCTGGAAGAACAGCAGGTGTTCAATAAAGGTGATTCCTATCTGGCCAGGGTCAAAGGAGCTTGGGAAATTCTGGGAAGTACATTCCTGCAGCTCTCACGGTCCAGTTCCTGAGAGGCCTCTGCCACTGGCCATAATTAGTAGGGATCATCAGTGTTTTAGGGGCCAGATGATAGTACATCAAGTAGGGTGCTGTCCTTGCACACAGTCGACCCAGGTTCCATCCCCAGCATCCTGTACAGTTCCCTGAAGTCATCAGGAATAATTCCTGAGTGCAGACCCAGGAGTAACCCCCTGAGCATCGCCAGGTGGGTGACACAAAAAGTAGAAAAAAAATTATTTTCCTATTTTGCCTTTGCAGTGCCTTCTCAGAAACTACCCTTTGACCTTGATCCTGGGGAAAGGCTAGAGGTCGAACCCTAACAAACAATATCTCCTCTCTCTCACTGACCTTGTCTTCTCTCAGTCCTGAAGGCCTGTGACCTGGTTCCGGTCAAAGCCATCAAGGAAGGGCGCTGGGGCTGACCCCTGCCGTCGCCGACCTCTTTGCTGCAGTGAACGCCTCGTGTGTGGTGTGGAAGTGCCGTGAGGATGGAGCACTGGAGCTGACTGACTCCAACAGGAAGTATGTGGGCAACAACATTAGCACCAAGGGTGTGGGCGGCGACCGCTGTGAGGACATCACTCAGAACTACAAGTACCCTGAAGGTGCGGGCAGGGTGGTGCACAATTCCTGATACCTGAGCAGCAGGGGGATAGGGTGGGTCTAAGAGGCGCAGGGCAGAGAGAATAACAGGCCTTTTCTTGGCATATGAAACAAGGATTTCTCAACCTTATTTGACAGTCTTGCCCTGGGGTCAGATAACTCTGTTGGGTGACGGAGTGGGTGTGCCTCAATGGGCTGTTAGCATTCCTGGTGTCTCTTCATTAAATGCCAGCATCCTATGCCCACCACCACCAGTTTGTGGCAATAAAAAATGCCTCTAGACATTTCCTGATTTCCCTGGGGACAAACTGCAAACTACAGAACACTTAGCACCAAGCCCAGTAGCCTAAAGATATTCGTCCTTTCCCAACACTGGCCCCCAGATCCTGTTCTTACCTCCTCAGGAGTTCATGGAAGGCACCACTGTTCAGTTTGTCCAAACAGTACTAGGTGCCCCCTTCACTGTCTACATTACTCACCCATCATCTTGTCTCCTCCAGGGCGGTAGGTAAACTGGGGCTTCATCTCTCATCTGCCTAACTTGAAGCCCCTTTCTCTGGTCTCTCCACCACTGTTCACCTCACAACCTTCAGTTCCCAGAATGAGCTTTCTAAGAAACACATAGTTGTTACTCCCTTGATGCAGAACAGTCCCTGGCCCCAGTGCCCTTGGAATAAGTCCAAACTCCTTCACTTAGGAAATTCCTGTCCCTGCTAACCTGTTCTCAAAGACAACACAACTTATCCCAAAGCAAACTCTGCTGCTGTTAAGAGACAAATATAATCCCCGAAGAACTGTGAGTAGCTTGTAGAAATGCATTTTATCTGACATAGAGCTTTTCTTTCACTGCACAGGACCTCCAGAGGCTTATAAAGGGCTTGTAATGTTGTTATCTGAGCAGTCATAGGTGAATGAATCTTAATCCTGAACTTGAAGGCTCTAGACCTGCCAAGAAACTGCTTTTGTTGCTTCTACTCTACAGGATCTCTTCAAGAGAAAGAGGTGCTGGAAAGGGTTCAGAAAGAGAGAATGGAACAAGGGAAAGACAATGGCATCTGCCCTCCCAGTCTCGAGACAACGGATCCTCTGTACCTGTTCTTGGAAACTCCCTGCTCCCTACCTCTGGGAGGGGATGCACAATTCTCTATCACCCTGATTAACCCCAGTGACCAGGAGAAGACTGTGCAGCTGGCGATCGGGGTGCAGGCAGTGTACTACAATGGCGTCCTTGCTGCCGAGCTCTGGAGAAAGAAGACGCTCCTTACACTCAGTGGAAACCTGGGTAACTCTCTCTGGGGCTCTATCCCACACCCTACCCTGGTAGGTGGCAGTCACAGCCCTACAGGGCTGAAGAGACAACTTCCAGCCCTCGGTGTGGCCCCACTCAGTCTCAGTTATCCAACTCATTTTTGAGCATTACAAAGATTAAAAACAACGTTACACCCATTACTTTGCGGTCAATGGGAGCAGGGTAAGAAGTATTTGGTGATCTAAACAGAGTTGGGGCTAGGAGCTCCCAACCCAGGATGGAGCATGCTTTCCCCATGTCAATTAGGCTATAATGAGTTTTAAAGGAGTGGAGGAGGGTGAAAAAGTGAGTCAGGGGCATTCCAGCAGAAGTAACAGCTTGTGCATAACTTTCTCCTCCTCCCTAAGATTCTTAATTATTGCTCGGGGTCAGGGGTGTGGTCCTGGCACTCATATTTTCCCCCATAAATTCTTCCATTATCCTAGGGTTGAAACTTCCTGTACTGAACAGTCGTGCTTAACTTCCTGTACTGAACAGTTGCCTGCATATTAGAAGCAGCTGACATCCCAGACTCATGGACTCTGAAATTAACAGAATATTTAATATCTTCCATGACTTTGGGACTTGGAAAGTTTGATAAGTGGACTAGAGTGATCCTATAACAGTGAGCTGATGCCTCCCAACCGCAGGTCCTCTACTATGTTCAGTTTCTAAGGACAGGGTGCAGCAAGAGCGCTTGATGGAGCCTGAACTTGTCTTATACATGATAAGTTTAGATTTTTTTTTGCTTGTTTTTGTTTGGGGGTCACACCTGGCAGTGCTTAAACTTATTCCTGACTCTGTACTCAGGAATCATTCATGGCAGGGCTTGGGGGAACATATAAGATGTTGGGGATTGAACCTGAGTCAAATGCATACAAGCCAATGCCCTGCCTGCTATACTATCTTTCTGGTCCCTGAATTTTGTGCAGTGGGGAGCTGGTTTTAACAAGTTAATGTCATCAAATATTAATGTTTATTATTTTGGGGAAGTGGATCTTCCCCAGCAGTGCTCAGGTGGTCTGGGGACCACTTCTGGCAATTTTCAGTCAGCGATTCAGCGCCCCTGGGCCTGAAGATATGGTGTTGCTCAGACCCCAGTGCTGGGGACCACCGAGGTCACTCCTATGGAGTTCAGGGGCCACTAGAGCCATAGCTAATGTACCTGGGAATTGTGCCAGGAATTGAACCTGAGTTGGATGCAAGGTCTGCATGTACCCTAAGCATAGTAGTATCTCCTGGCTCCTTAAAAATTCATTAAAATTAAAAAATTATTATAGTATTAGGTAATATGGTTACAATAGTGTTTCCAGTTTTGAGTACTGATGTACAAAGTTCCTGCACACATCACCAAAGTCCCCCAGGACCCTCTACCACTGTCTCTGTGTCACTTCCAGTTTGGTCTTCACTCCTTTCCACCCTTCTCTCCGTGATATGTTTGGAAATTTTGTAATCCAGGGTGAAGAGTTTGTCATTTAAAAAATAATTTTTAAAAAAGAGCTTTCAGTAGAGCAAATTATTTGAGAGTCATGCATCTCAGCCTCACATGGGAAACTCTAAAATTACTGCAGCCTGGACTGCACCTCCAGAATCTGATGTAACTGGGGATGAGGCATAGCACTGGAATTGTTTCAGCAGTCCTAATGACTCTAATGCGCATCCAACACTGAGAACAATGGGCTAGAGGTTCTCTGGTTTTATACTACTCAAGACAGGAAAAACAACTAAACTAGCACACTTAAAAGTCTTATGGGAGTGGAATAGGTTAGATATGTGAATGTGTGTGTATTGGGGGAGACTGCTTCCATTTTGGGTGACTCTCGAGGGAAGTGAGGAAGAGGTTTGAAGAGAAAGATCATTTGTGTTTGCAGCATGTTAGGTTTGAAAGTCCATAATAAACCATCCATGCAGAGAAGGCAGCTGGAAACTCAACCTGGTTTTCAAAATAAAGGACTAGGCTAGAACTCAGGGGCAAAACTCTCAGCACGGAGGGGAAGGCCCAGGAACCAGGCACTGATGAGCTGATGGGGTGTAGGAGACACTGTGAGGTGATGAAAGGACCAAGCAGGGGCTAGAGCAGTAGAACAGTGGGCAGGGCACTTGTATACAGCAGCTGACCCAGGTTCAATCCCAGCATCCCATACGGTTCTGCGAGTACTTCCGGGGTGATCCTGAGTGCCAGGAGTAATCCCCGGGTATCAGAATGTGACCCCAAAGTAACAACAACATGCACACACACATACAAAGATGACGTGGGAGCCCAGGCAGAAGCACGTGCTTTATAGTTGAAGCTGGAATGAGGCCTGTGTGTGTGGGGTCCTGCGTGTGCTTGAGAAAATGCTCACCCTCCACTCATATGTTTCAGTTCAGAGAATCACCACCAGTCTGTCCTCCTCCCACTTTGAGCGAAGCCCACCAGAGGGCAGCTTCCTCCGACTCACAGCCGTGGCAACACACTCCCAGTCCAGTCTCAGCTGCTTTGCGCAGGAAGACATCACCATTAGCAGACCACAACTTGCCATCGAGGTGGGCATCACTGTTTCCCCAAATCACTCTGATTCCTACAAATTGGGTCCTTGTTTCAAAAAGATCTGGTTCCCCCTCGAGCATCAGAGCAGGAATGCCAGCAGGTGCTAAGCTGAGTGCTCCTTCTCTTGAAGGGTTCTCATGCACCACAGTAAGATTCAATCTTCAAATGTGTTCCCTTAGTTCAATGAAAGGTTTCTACAATTGGTGGCTCCGTAAGAGTCATAGCCTCTGTTTATTCCGCACTTCATACCAATGCCAATGGACTTTTCTTTGTTCTTTCATTTCACATTTTAGGGCTGTACTGAGCAGTTTCTTGGGGATAATCCTGGATATGTGCTTAGGAGTCACTCCTGGCCGTGCTCAGAGGGACCATATGTGGTGCCAGGAATTGAACAATTCAATTTTTTCAGTTGAACAGGCCAACTGTTGTTCAATTGTTGGCCAATGGAAGACCAGCACCATAACCCCTGTATCTTTTTTGGCTTTCCTTTATTCTTTCAGTACGAAAGTCCTGGGAGGTGGAGCCATTTCATGTTTTGCAGATAATAAAGTAGTTCTTGGGACCAGAGAAATAGTATAGAGGGTGGGGTGCTTGCCTTGTACTGATGTCCTGTGTTCAATCCCGAGCACACCATATATATATATATATGGTCCCTTGGGGCCTGCCAAGAGTAAGACTTGAACATCACCAGGAATGGCCCAAAAACCAAAAAAAAAAAAAAAAGAAAGAAAAAATGCAGTCCTAGAGACAGCATTCCTGGAATCAGAAAACTGGGGTGTTTTACAGACTAAAGTTCTGCCTCTTCCCTCCTCCTACCCTGATCAAAATTAATGTGATATATGGGCCTGGCCCTCAGGGAGGCTGGAATCAGAAAAGGGAGATACATTTGCTCTTCTGTGCAAATGCTTTACAGAGTACAGGGCATAAGTGGCGTAAGTGTAGAGGGATCAATCTAGTGGTGGGCTGAGGGAAAGTTCATGGAGGAAGCAGCAGCTATACTGGAGCTTGAAAAATGGGTACAGGGCGGGAGATATTGTACAGAGGGAAGGTGCTTGTTTTGCAAATGCAGCCAACTCCAGCCAGATCACCAGCACTGCACATGCTGAGTGAGCACTGCTGGGAGTGAACCGAGTACAGAGCCAGGAATAGCTCTTAAGCACTGCCAGGATATGGCTCAATCAAAAACAAAGATGCTTTTTGTTGTTTTTGGGCCACATCTGACCATGCTCAGAAAAATGCATTTTTTCATGCAGTGGGCGGAGAGCACTACAGCAGCAGTACACTGTGCAAAGCAGCTAAGAGGAAGGGTGTGGTAAGAGATGTGCCAGGGCTGGGAAAGTGTCCCAGATGGCTGGGAAGAACAGGTGACACGGAAGAGGTAGGTAGGTGCTAACCATGAAGGGTCCTGAACTCTGAAAACAAGGACCTCTTCCCCATGCACCTGGTTTCTCAGTGGAGAGAAGACATGTCATCAGCAAGATGGATCATGGTGGAATATAAATAATGGCAGGCCAGGCAGCGGGGCAGTCAGCTGTGGAGTTTGGGTTAGGTGGCCGAGAAAGAAGAGTAACTAAGGCCCAGGAGAGGGAGGCAGGTATGGCTGCTGCTCTGCACCATCAGTCCCACTGGAGGATTTGCCTCTTCCACAGATGCCAAAGGCGGCAGAGCAGTACCAACCTCTTACCATCACAGTCAGCATCCACAACACTCTCGATGCTCCCATGAAAGACTGCATCATCTCCATCCTTGGAAGGGGGCTCGTCCATCGGGAGAGGAGTTACAGGTAAGAGACCGCAAGCCTCCCAGGTCCCTGAATCCCCCCAAGGATGATCAGAAAGACAAGGGTTCACACAACATTAAAAATACCTCCACAAATTGAACCAAAGGGTTAGGATCTTTCTCATCCTGGGGCTATGTCTAAAGGGCATTGCTACTGCACAGAGTGGCTGGTGCCGTGACCCAAGAGGGCCTTTTAGTTCTTCGGGGACATTTTCTCCTTGTCTAAAAAAGGTAAATTTCCAAGGGTCACTAATTTATTTTTTCCTGAAAAGGGGGTGGCAAACTAGGTAATTTGGGGCCTCTACTGTAGGGGATGGGAGTGGGGAAGTGTATGCCCATTGGGCAGCCTGACCGTCTGCTACCCTGGTCCTGCAGGCTGAGCCTGGGTCCTGCTGGAGAGCAGTTAACAGAAGGCACAGGGGACGCAACCCAGGGCGGTTGCCTCTCAGTGTGGCCAGAAGCTGCTTTAGTGCCACTAACGACCACAACACAGAACTTCGATTAAGCATTCCCTTTTGTTCTTAGCCCCTTAATTCCAACCCAACCACTACCTCTTAGATCCTTTGGTTAGTGTGTGTAAAATGTGTGCTGGCTTTAACAGAAGCATCTATTTTAAACTTTTATAAAAGGATGTTTCTCTTGGAACAATTTTTTTGTTGTTGTTGGGCACTGCTATTACACCCTACCCTCTGCACTATCCCTCCAGTCCACGTTTATTTGTTTGCATTCCAATTACGAAGGACCAGTCATGGAATCAACAAAACAACGAGCCTGAGACAACTAGCTCCTGCTTTTTTCTTCATTTCAGGTTGGGTTCTCTGCGGCCAGGAAACATGTTGCGCACCCAAGTCCAGCTCACACCAACGCATGTGGGGATCCAGAGGCTCGTGGTGGAGATGGACTGTAACATGTTCCAGAATCTAATCAACTACAGAAATGTCACTGTGGTGGCCCCTCAGCCTGCAGCTGAAGTGTGCTAAAAAGAATAGATGGGCATTTGATAAATGTAAATTAAAACTCATCTGACTTTAGGAATTTCAATCCCAAGTACACAATCTTTTTAAAAAATGCTATTGTTAGCAACTAGAAGAAAAGATAAACATATGGGACTACATGAAACTAAAAAAGCTTCTGCACCTCAAAAGAAACAGTGACTAAGATACAAAAGCTGTCCACAGAATGGGAAAGAATATTCACCCAATACCCATCTGATAAAGGGTTAATATCCAGGATATATCAGGCACTGGTAGAACTTTACAAGAAGAAAACAAACAACCCCATCAAAAATGGGGAGAAGAAATGAACAGAAACTTCAGCAAGGAAGAAATTCGAATGGCAAAAAAACATATGAAAAAAATGCTCATCATCACTAATCATCAGAGAGATGCAAATCAAAACAACAATGAGATACCACTTTACACCACAGAGACTGGCACATATTCAAAAGAGCAAGAACAACAAGTGCCGGCGTGGATGTGGGGAAAAGGGGACACTCATTCATTGTTGGTGGGGAATGCCGGCTGGTACAGCCTTTTTGGAAAAACAATATTGACATTCCTCCAAAGACTAGACATTGAACTCCCATTTGACCCAGCATACCACTCCTGGGAATCTCCTCTGGAAACCAAAAATACGCAGCGGAAACACCATCCCTACTTTTATGTTCATAGCAGCATTATTCACAAAGCCAGAATCTGGAAGCAACCAGAGTGCCCGAAAATCGATGACTGGATAAAGAAGCCTTGGTACATCTACACAATGGAATACTATGCAGCTGTTAGGAAAAATGAAGTTATAAAATTTGCCTATAAATGGATGGACATGGAGAAGATTATGTTGAGCGAAATTAGCCAGAAGGAGACAGATACAGAATGACTGCATTTATCTGCATAACATAAATATATATGTACATATTATGATACCAATATCCAAGGTCAAGTGAAACATATATCAGGAGGTCTTGTCAAAGGTGGAAATTATCACAAATGTGTGGGAGTCAGAGGCTAGGTAAGACAGAAAATGGAACAATGTGCTAACAATTGTCGAGGGTACTAATGCCAACATAGAACTGAGCATTAAATAGAGGCAAAAAGATACACATGACAACCCTTTAAAGTATGTTCTGTAATCCATAGTGTGGAGGGAAAGGAAAAGAGAAAGAGAGAGAAATAGAAAGAAATAAAGAACCTGCCATGGAGGAGGGCTGGGGGAGGGGGAGGGAAACCGGGATGTTGGTGGTGGGAGATGGGCACTGGTGGCGGGATGGGTGCTGGAACACTGCATGACCAAAACCTAAATATGAACTTTTTTTTTTTTTGCTTTTTTTGT
>JAJIBD010001083.1:0-36127 GCA_021461705.1 Cryptotis parvus | reverse complement strand
GTGGAAAATATTCACAACATATAAACATCCTTTCTGTCTGGGTTCTTATCTGTATCATACAAAACTTAAATATGACATTAGAGAACTACAGTATTCTATGTTTTAAGAAAATGATATATATATATATTATTGTAAGAGGGATATTTCAGGATAATATGATTTGTAGCCATATTTATGTTATTTGTTATGTACTTCCATGTGATATTTAAAACATACAAGATTAAAATCTACAAAATCATCTAAAGAACAGATTAAGCATGGTTTATCTAATAATGACTAAAATAAAGGCTTCCATGCTTCGACATCAGGGACCAGCTAAGAAGGGCTAGTGTACATGCTTTGTGTATTTGAGAACTGATTTCTATCCTGCATCACATGACCCACGAGAACCTCAGAGCAACAAAGAACACCACGACATTTGGACTGGTGTGGACTCCAAAAAAATGAATAAAAGCAACAAAGGGATTAGAGGAACTTGAGCACTCTCTGAAATTCTCAGTTGGAAAATCTATTATTTAGAATACCCATTTGCTAGCATGGATTTATTGCAGAAACCTATGCGTGTGTTTGAGTGTGGTGTTTTATTTAACAAAGACTACCGTCTCGTAGTCAGTGTCATTTTGCAAGGCTCACTGACCTGCATGAACCTTCAAGGAAAATTAGGAGAAATCAGATTCTCGCAGGCACATGCTTATGTGCAATCATTAGAAAGCTAGAATTTTCCAGACTAGAACCTAGCAAAGTGTGTGGCCATTGCAAGGCAGTTACCAACAACACCCTAGATCTTTTTGTTTCCTTTGCCTGAAAGGGTTTACGCCAATCCTTAATTCCAGTTTTCCTCCTCTATCCCCAGTTTGTTAGTGATTTGTTCCCAGTGTTTCTGGGTAGAATAACCCCAGTAACTTGGGTGCTGACTGGCAGAAAGGGATTACTTTTATGATTTTTTATAACTTAGAATGATGCTCTACATTATCCTAGCCTTACATAATCTATCATGCTAGGCTATTTTTGATATGAAATAATACAAGATCAGAGTTGCTAAATATAGGACCTTATATCTCAGGGTTTTAGTTAATTCTGAGTGCCTCTTCTTTTTTATTAGACTTATAATACATTGAATTCTTTTGCATTTTTTCATTGTGTAAGTTATATCTTGCATCAGACCAGAAATTATACAAAAAAAAAAGAGAATTTTTCTGCCAAATTGTTGGTGGTAATAGGGGAAACATTACTATATTTCAATTTTGAAAACAGAGTAAGAGTAATAATCGTCTTCTAGATCCAAATTTGTACCAGTACAGAGTGATGTGGAGTGCTATTTCCGCTAATTTGGAAAAAGCAACTAATATAAAATTTAAAAACATGTTAATCAATAGAAATTAGGAGGTATGGAAGAAGATGTATCTAGGAATAAAATTCACATCAAGTAAAAATGTCCAATATGAGATACTCTCAGAATATATTTTATTGGAAGAAAGTGACTGAATTCTTGAACAGAGTAGAAAGTATTAAGCAAAACAGAATAATTGGAAGTGTTCTATAGTAAACCAGTAAGTTAACAATTAATTGTTTTATACTAATATAAGCAAAAGCTTCTTTCCTAGAAAACTTTGCAGAAAAGGATTATAAGTCCATAAAAGATACAGATCTTCAAGACACATGATTTATACCTTCTATATACACAAATAACAAAGGAACACCAAAGACACTGATATCTGAACTTGAGTAATTTGCTTTTAGACAAGGAAAATAGCATTGAATAATGACAAAACTTTGGCTTTGTATTGCAAAACTGATTAACAAGTAGTGGATAGCGAAATCAAGGGGGAAGGAATGAAAGCCAGACCAGACATGACGGAAGGACAGTGGTTGTAGAGTTACGGACGCCTCCATGACAGTGGGGTGCTGTCATTTTATATATCAATAACATAAACTTTAGTAGTATTGTCACAATATTACCTAAATTGTCACTCTTGAACCTTATTACCTGAGGACTTGTGTGTCCTATACACACAGTTATGGTCAAGGCAGTAAGCAGATGAGTAGTTTCAACGTTCCTACACTCGCAGACTGGCACAGGTCAATGGACCAATGGCTGAAGATGACCAAACTGCAAATAATTTCCCAGGTAGCCGCTCTGAGGCTGAAAACTCTGGGAACTTCTTGGAGAGTGGGTGGGCAGCCTTTCCACACCTCTCACAAATCATATTTCCAGAAGCCCTGGAGGCCATACTCACCTCCCACGCTTGCAAACATCCTCATCTCCTTACCACTTTTGCCTTGTTGACTTATTCACTGGCCCTGCTCTACAGTTTCGCGACTAAATTGTCCAAGGAGATACAAGACAAGCAGCTAAAATTCATGGAAACACCTTTCTCAGCTGCTTACAACTCTGGGACCTCCTCAGGAGGCCTACCACACATCCTCTCGGAAGCGCTGGCATCCACACCCACCCCCTGACTGCAGCTGGCCCAAAATATTGGTTCAATTAACTGCATCACTAACTAGTCTCACAGAGAAGCCAAATTGTGAATAATCCAGGTGCCCAGACTGAGATCTCGGGCTAGAAAGCGTCCCCCTCAACCCCACCAACTTCCAAGAAGCTGGAAAGCCATGGCCTTCTCCCCACAAGTCACTGCCCAAATCACAGTGGCCCCAGCCATAGGTCCTGAAGTCCTGGACTGACACTTCTTATTACCTCAATACTGACATTCCAATAGGGTACAGCAAATTAGATGTGAAAGTCATAGAAGCCAACTAAATTCAACAAAAGTACAACAAAACACAGAAGGTTCAACTAGCAAGAAATATTTAGAAAATTCTAAGACAAGGAATTGATAGATATAATTCTTACTAATATTACTCTATCTTCTATAACTGATAGTGTTTCTTACTCTCTTTTTTGTGAGTCACTACTGTTCAGAGACTATAATGGGGCTCTGCTAACCTTTCCTGAATTCTCTTACTTGAGAACATCATTGAGGGGACATGACCACTGGTTGACTGACTTCTAGACCAAGGAGTTTAATTACTACTTCCCTCGTGATGAGATATAATACTTTTCACATAACTCTTATTTTATGCTTACTAATTTTACCATTAGGGAGTTATTATCTAATCAATTTCAGCTCTAAACTTTAACCGTTGTAGCTTTTGTCTACTTAAATTAAGGTAAAAATAAATGAATAAAGCATCAGAAAATTAAAATTTGTAAAAAGTGTTTATATGTAAAAATACCAAGAAAGAGGAAGCACACATATAGATTGTTTGGGCTCACAAAATGGCACAGTCAGAATTAAAATTTAGCTACTGTCATTCAGTCCTTGCTTCTTAGCTATGTCTCCATCATTGTGTCAGTGTAAGAGTCTGTGAGCATGACTATTTCAATTTTTAGTTGACTTTAAATAGATATGAAAGTTTTATATGGATTGTCCTCAATGACTGGCATGATTTTTCTCTCAATATAAGTAATTGGGATAACATAGTTTAAAATTCATAATTTCACCTCTCTTGGCCTTTTTGTTAGTTTATTGATAAATGCATTTTAATATATCATCTTTTGAATTTACACTCTCCTGTTAAATTTTTATGTAAAGTTTAAAAATAAAAACTGTATGTTTTCATGCGAAATGAATAAAATCTCAATAGATTAAAAATGGTGAGAAAATAGACTTTTAAAGATCTGAAAGTAATTCAATAATCAGGGAAATCATTGAATATAAGAATTTTACTGATTATTGAGCCAAAGAATACAGAAGGTAAGTCACTAGGCTTACATGAAACTGACTCGGTTCAAATCCCTCACACAACATATGGTCCCCCAAGTAAGCCAGGGGTAGTGAGGCATAGAGCAAGGAATAAGTTGAAGCCTTCCTGGTATACAAACTTGTCCTAGTACATGGAGAGTAAGGAGAGACCAAAGAAAGATGAAAACAACTCTAGATTGGTAGGTAAAAACAACTCTAGATTGGTAGGTAGCTTAAAAACTAAGGGAACATACAATATTTGTCTAGAGCTACTGCAATACTAGTAGAATTAGTTCTGCACAGGGCAGAATCTTCACATATACTATCCAGATGTTCTCAACCACGTATTTCTCTCTCAAGACACTGTCCTTGTAAATGACTTCCATGTGTGCATGAGTAGAATATGTATCCTGAGGGTAAGGGAAGTGATGAAATTCCTTTGTCTAGTTCTAGCAGTCAGGTCAACCAGTGGTCATGTCCCTCAGCGACCTTCTTCAATAAGAGAATTCAGGAAAAGGTCAACAGAACTCTCATAGAGTCTCTGAATACTACTGACTCACAAAAAATCATAGTAGAAAACACTACCTGGTATAGAAGACTGAATAAGAAGTTTCTATTCTCTATGACTTTCTGTTGTTACAACTTTGCTTATCAGAGGTAAATGAACTTATTTGTTCCCCCAAAGGCATACTTCTCTGCCCCCTAAACTTGAATTTATCAATTGCTGTTTTGGCATATTATAAGAGTGAAAGTATGCTAACTCTAGATCAATAGGTTAAGAAGCTTTCTATACTTCTGTTTCTTGTAACATTCTGAAGAGAACATGGTCCAACTTGATCACTTACCATAAGAAACATGTGAGAGAAATGTAGAGATGAATCTCCCTGGATGACTTTATTCCATGGAACCATTTTACCAGTCACAGGCTAAAGAAAGTCACCATCCAAAACACTGTTAATAGATCTGTCCCTAACAACTTAAAAATGGTGTCAGTAATAACTCTTTGTTGTTTTGGATGAATCACTAAGGTTTGGGTTGCTTTGCTGAGTGGTTACAGCAAAGCAACGGTTACCTAACTTTGGAAAATATACCAAATGATATGAAGTAATGAGTTTGAATCTCAGACAATAGAGATTGTTAATAACAAATGATGATGCCTCACAAAAATTACAAGTGTAAAATTTAGATTTAAAGGTACTAATAATAGAATATGTGGTCAGGAAGCACAGACATAAATACAGACAACTTAGCTTAGGTGCATTTATATTAAAATAAGGTCTTATATTTAGCAAATTAGCTACTGCAAGCAATATATAATAAATTACTAACTGCTTATGTCAGGCTCAAGCAGTGGTTGGGAAATTTGAAATAATTATGCTATGTAGTTGGAACTACGGTGGGCTTGGGGTTAAATATTGAATATTGTAAGAAATGAACATCTTGTTAAAATATTGAGTAGAAGCCCACTATGTTTAATAAGTTCAATACATGAAATAAATAACTCAGATGGCTCAATTCTCAAGTAACAACTAAGAAAAGTTCATGACTTTAGCAATACCATTCAGAGTTATACATTATAATAAGCAATATAATTAGTGCTTGCTAAGGGAAGCAGACATGGGGATGAGGGGTGGGTGGGAAACGAGGGTCTTTGGTGATGGTAAGGGCACATTGTTGGTGGAACTGCTGTTAAATATTGAGTACTTGAACCAATTGAACTTTGAACAATTTGTAAATCACAGTGTTTAAAGAATTTTTTAAAAAAATAAAATAAGAATGTCTTTGCTAGTAAGATAACCAAAGGACAAAATTTTAATAGAAGTATTTTTGTGCTGAGTTGGAAGTACAGGAAAGTGTCTGTGTGGTTAGGGTTGAGAGCACGAGGAGGTTGGCAATTGTGGAGCATGACAGACTCAATATAAGGGGAAATCAAACAGGAATTGATTACAACACAGAGCATTAAAATAAGCAATTCTTTCATCAACTGGAAATATGAAGAAATTGAAGACAGTTCCTGAGTGAGCTAGTGGACCACATTTCATGGAGGAGGCAATTTTCCAGGGTGATGTGCAAAGACTATAGAACTTGCAATTAAGTGAATAAATGATTATTATATATTTGTCTCTGAAATGTGTTTCCCTTCCATTGTACAGGACTCTAAAGAGACATGTGTACAATGAAGAAATATATTGAAAGAGTTATAAAACAAATCTCAGGGTGAGAGAAGGAACTGATATTATCCATGAAATTCAATTTCATGGATTTAAATACAATTAAAATATTTTTTGTTTTATTTTTATTTTGGTGGGGGGGGCACATCCAGCTATGTACGTGGTGTTTTCCTGATTCTGCACCAGAATTCACATCAGGTGGGCTCTGGGATGTGATGGGATGCTGGGGGATTGAATCTGGGTTGGAAATGTGCAAGGTAAGTGTCTTACCACTGTGCTCTCTTCAGCTTCAGCTTTTTAAAAAAATTATTATACCACGTTATGATAGACAATTACAAAAATGTTCATGATTGGGTTTCAGTCACACATTATTCCAACACTAGTCCCTCTACCAGTGCCCTATTCCCACCACCAATGTCCCCAAATTTCCTCCTCCCTCCCCAGCCTGCCTCTATAACAGGTACTTTTCCTTTTCTTCTCTCTCTCTTTCTCTCTCTCTCCTCTTACACATTGTGGCTTGTCCTACAGACATTTAGGGATTATCATGTAAATCCCTTTGTGTACATTCAATGCTTATATGCTTAGATTTAGTTAATTTCTCACAATTAGTAGAATACTGGTGTATATTTATATCCCATTAATGAATGCAGTCATTAATGAATGCAGTCATTCTATATCTGTCATTTTCCTTCTGACTAATTTCACTCAGCATAATAGTTTCCATGTCCATCCATTTGCAGGTAAATTTCATAACTTCATCTTTTCTAACAGCTGCATAGTATTCAATTGTGTAGATGTACCATAGTTTCTTGATCCAGTCTTCTGTTCTTGGGTATTTAGGTTGTTCCCAGATTATGGCTATCGTGAATAGAACTGTGATGAATACAGAACTGCAGATAGTGTTTCTGCTGTGTGTTTTTGGATCTCCAGGGCATACTCTCAGGAGTGGTATTGCTGGGTCAAATGGGGGCTCAATATTAAGTTTTCGGAAGAATGTCCATATTGTTTTCCAATGGGATGGACCATTCGGCATTCTCACCAACTGTGAATGAGAGTCCCTTTTTCCACGCATCCACACCAGCACTAGTTGTTCTTGCTCTTAAGTGACCAAGTATGATGTCATATTGGGGAGTTAAAGTTTTTAAAATTTTAAAAACTTTAAAATTTTAAAAGAGCAAGGAGAGAAAAGCAAACTGTGTTGATGTGCTAGCTGCAAGGCACATTGCATCAACACTGTGTACTGTTAATAAACCACTTCAGGCTATCAAGTAAGGTACCATCTTAGTGTTTGTTTCCAAGGAATTCATGAAATTTCCCCTTTGAATATTTTGATTGAACTCACAATATCCAGCCAATTCTACAAATGTGTCTGTCTGGAGGACTTTTAAAATGATGTAAAGAACTATGAAAAGTGCCTGCAAGCAATTCAAAGACATGGCTAGTTCTATTTTTGAACACAACTGTTCAGTGATGTACTCAAACTAGCTGAGACCACTGTATCAGAACTGTCTGAAGAAAATGGAATAGGAGTCATCCTCCAAAGGCCTATGCCCAGCAGGACTGTGCAGACTCATCAGGAGACAGAACAGCTATGTCATTGCCTGCAGTTGTTCTGCTTCATTTCTGCTCAAATGGGAAGTTGGGATAATATTTACTTTGTCTGCTCTGACTCCAGATGAGGACAATGAAGGTCCTCCTATAGTGCTATACTTCTTTCTACTTTCCTGCCTCAGACTATGTATGACTTGTCAGTGAAAAACATTGGTACCTGAATCTTCAGTATCACTGAACTTTGGTTATAGTCACACCTAACTGGATGACAATTAGCAAATAAATCAGAACAACATTAATCACACACACAAAAAAAAAATAACCCAGAGAGGGAGTACACTTTGTTAGAGAAATAATACAAAAGGTGGAAGGAACAAAAATGGAGTATTCCAGTGAATTAAAAAAAGTATTGAAATTTGGGAAATAAGAATTCTATATTTTGTCAGATCCCTAGAGAGTAATTTCCTGGATGGAGAAGCATATAGGTTGAATCTGGTGATTTTAGCAGTTAGTATTCTCCTAGATATTACTAGGCTTGTTTGGTTTTGTTTTGATTTTTGGTTTTAGGGTTTGGGTTTTATTTTGAGGCCACACCTGGCAGTACTCAGGGCATACTCCTGGCTCTTTTATCAGGGATTACTCCTGGTGGGGTTCAGGGAACCATATGGAGTGCCTGGAATCAAACCTGGGTCCTCTGCATACAGAGCAACTGACTTACACACTGTACTATCTCCCCAGTTCTCTAAGCTTATACTTAATGTAATCCCTCTAGATTTAGTCTGTCCTAGGCTTAGATTTAATATTTTAAAAATTACCATGCATCTTGTGGTGATGATTGGTAGGAACAAACTAAATTCAACATTAAAGGAGTGCAGTTTTCTAGTCACTAATGAACAATCTGTGCTGGATATTGTAAGTGGAAAATCAGAACCTTCCTAAGTTTCTAAGCACTCTTTTGGGCTCTGAGAGAAGCTCAAAGCCACAGTTCCTAGTTCTCCTTGCTTGTAGGCCCAATTAGATTCAGACAGGAAGAAGCAATTTGTTTGGAATATTGGGGACAAAAAAGCAGAAAAGTTCTATTTCTTGAGTTCCACAGTTGCAGTCAGATGACATACACAACAGGGGGTCTACCTAAGGATTCCAGGCATCCTCTGGAGGTCACCTGCTTTTCTGTGAGGAAACCAGGTGTTGCTATACATGACTTGCTGTGAGCCTGTTGTGGTGCCTGGAAAGCTCTCTCTCTCTTTCTCTCTCTCTCTCTCTCTCTCTCTCTCTCTCTCTCTCTCTCTCTCTCTCTCTGTGCTTGATTTTGGTTTTAGGTAACACATTGTGTTGCTCAGGGATTACTCCTAGCTCTTTGCTCAGGGTTTACTCATGATGGTGCTTGGGGACCAGATGCACTGACTGGGATTGAACCCGGTCTGTCATAGGCAGGTAAACATAATAAACCCTGTGATATATCTCTAGCCCCACATTCTGATTTCTTTATTAATAATTGACTACTTTAGATTCCTTGAGTGACTTATAACTGAAAGACCTTGCTGATACATGTTCTGCAAATATCTAAAGAAAGTTCACAGACATTTTAATCTATTTATTTTGATCCAAAGTGATAAAAAACCACATCTTCATTTGACTTGTAAATTCATAGTCAAAAGTTGGTGAACAATATGGCTTTATCTATTAAAATAATATGTATTGAATGATTCTTGATGCCAAGGCTAATTTACAAGGACCCTGCATTATTTTTATTTCGTTGTTTTTTGTTTTGTGTTTTTGAGGATCACATGTGGTGATGTTCAATGGTTACTCCTGGAACTGCACTCAGGAGTTACATGTGGCAATGCTCAGGAAAACAAATGGGATGCTGGGTATTGAACCAGGTTGGTTGCATGCAAAAAAAAAAAGTTCTCTACTCACTATACTATCTTCCTGGCTCCAAGGTTCTTACATATCTGTGTGGACAGATAACAAATAAGTACCAGTACCCTACATTCTAATGAGAGTGGACAGATCACAAATAAGTAATAACATGTATATCAAACAGTGAGCAAAGATATGGAGGGAGAAAAATATGTACTTTTATGTATATATTTACTTGTAATGTGGTAGGGTAGAAGGAATAATATGTCTATGGAATTGGAATTCTTTAATACATATGTAGTATTCAGGATAGGTCTTGGCAGGGACAGAAGAAATATGTGATAGTAAATCCTGGAAGTCTTGTTTAAGAAGAGTTTCCTCCAGACTGTCTTGGAAATAATAACATGCTTAGCCTGCATAAGGAAAAGTGTGCCTGAAACACTGTAAGTGATGAGAAAAAGAGATATAATTTTGATAAAAAAGATGGAAAGTATTACACAGGGTGTTATAGACTATGGGAAGATTTTATTTTTCATTCTGCATCACCTGAAATTGCTAGTTACTTGCAAACATGTGTTGTTTATATTCTAAGAATAAAAAAGAATGCTTTAGTTGTTTTAAAAGAACACACTGGAAGCAGAAATAGCACAGTGGGTAAGGCACTTGTTTGGCATATAACTGACCCAACTCAATCCTTACTACTACAGATCCTTACTACCTCAATCCTTACTACCATTGTCAGGAGTGATATTTGAGAAGAGAGACAGAAGTAGGTCCTGAGAAAGTGTCAGATGTAACCCAGAAACAAACAAAAATAGAATCTTAATAGAACCATCCCCAAAAAATATATGCATATGGTAATAAGCCACATTAAAAACATCCCACATCATATTTTATGAGGAAAATTAAAAGTAAAACAAGAACCACCACATACCTTACAAGAGTCAAAATCTAGAGTGGTAACAACAAGCAATTCTGGTTGAACCAGTAGTAACAGAATTTTTCATGTATGGCTGATTGGAATAAAAAATGACAAAGTCATTTTGGAGGACAATAGAATAGCTTCTTTAAAAATGAAAACATAACCTTACCAAAAGATCTAGCTTTCATACTCTTTAGTATCTACCCATAGGTGTGGAAAACTTAAATTTACACAAAAATCAGAATATTTGTCAAAACTTGGGAAGTAAGCAAGGTGTCCCTCAGGAAATTAATGGAAAAATAAATTTTGCTGCATCTAAACAATGGACTGTTACTTAGTGCTAGAGCAAACCAACTTTGAGGTCACAAAATTATGATGGAAACTTAAATGCATATTACTAAATGAAAGAAACCAATGAAAAGACTGTATGATTAAAAATGGAACATTTTAGAAAAAAGGCAGCACTTATAGACCATAAAATATCAGTAGTTTACCAGGTGTTGTGGAGGAAAAGTAACAAATAAACAAATCAGCGATTATTAGGAAAGTGAAACTATTCTGTATGATACTATAGTTGTTAACTCTTTACCCAAACACTCAGAATCTACAACACTAAGAATGAACCCCAATGGAGTATATGGATTCCAGCTAGCAATCATTCCTAAATGTAATTTATCAACTATTATAAATATTGTGTAGTGTTGCTATTTGGGGTGTTGATAATGGGGAAGAATAAGCATATCTGGGGTATGAAAGAAATATAAATCTCAGAAAATTCTATTCAATACTGCTATAAACCTTAAACTACTCAAGCGACTAAAGAATTCTCTAACATTTAATATTTTTTTTTTTTGGGGGAGACCACGCCCGTGGTGCACTGGACTTAATCTTGGCTATGCAATCAGTAATCACTCCTGGGAGACTCAGGAGACCATATGGGATACTAGGAATTAAACTTGGGTTGGACTCATGCAAGGCAAAGGTCTTTCCCTCTGTACTACCACTCCAGCCACTCCACGATTAAAGTCTATATTTTTAAAATCAGTGCTTGAAAAAATAAATATATAGGTCCCACATACAGACACACACATCCCATTCTAAAAGCCACTATGGTTTCTTTCCACTAGCAATGACTAATAAGTCTATTTACTTTTTGTTTTTTGTTAGAAGCCATCAGTGTTTAACATATGAACAACCTGGATTATAAAGGGATTCTGTATTCAACATACAGCTCTTAGCAGAAATATCTGCAAATTGAAAAATAAAGATTTAGCTCCCTGGATGACTACAATATAGTTAGATTTAAGAAGAGGAAGGAGGCTAAAATAAATAATGACTGAATGCTCTAGGGGAAATGCCCATAATTTGATGGCAATGGTTTCCCGGGAAGGATGTTCACTTGATATTAGAAAATGGCTCCTTGGAGGGGTTCCGGCAAAATAATAACTATGAAGATTCTCCTAGCTGCACTACAGATTTCAACGTGCTGTAGAAGATACCAAATTAAAGCAGCCTAGAACTGAACATTGAATGTAGGCAAAGGGATATACATAATAACCTCTAAATGTTTGTGTTGCAAGCCACAATGTGTAAGAAAATGAAGAGAGAGAGAGAAAGAAAGAGAGAGAAAGCAAGAGAGAGAAAGACAGACAGACAGACAGAGAAGAGGCAAAGTGCCTGTTATAGAGGCAGGCTGGTTGAGGGGGAGGAATCAAGGGGACATTGGTGGTGGGAAATGGGCACTAGTAGAGGGATGGATGACTGAAACCAAAAATGAACATCTTTGAAACTGTATATCTTATGGTGGTATAATAAACAGAGTTTTAGAAAAAGAATGAAAGATAAAAATTCAAAACCTCTTATCAAACATTATTTTCTTCATACTGAAATGAGATTTTATTCTAAAGTATGCTGAACTTTTTAATAACTTTATTATAGTAGCACAGCAAATATAAATTAATTCTGAAGATCTTTAGTATAAAGAACTAAGAAAAACAAGTTAATACAGAGAAGAGAAAGAACCTTAAGAATAAGTATTAAGAATCAATAGTCTTTTAGAATACCCTAATAAAAATAGATGGTTTGGACATTAAATATGAAAGCAGGAAAAATAAATGTCATGCATTCTTACTGCCAATGTTAACATCAACATTCATTTTACTTTCTTTTTAGAGTGAGACTAATCTGCTTAATATGACAATCTTACAAATTTATATTTTAAATGCTTTTCATTTGAACTCCATAATTGACTCCCTGTATTCTACCCTTTTACATTTCAATAATTCACTTGCCTTGTATCACTTGTATTCCCATTGTTCATCGATTTGCTTGAGCAGGCGCCAGTAATGTTTCCATTAGTTGGGAATGAGGTCCGTTATTGTTACTGTTTTTTGGCATATTGAATACACCACTGGCAGCTTGCCAGGCTCTGCCATGGCTCTGGGTTCACCCCAGGGGGCCCAATCTTTTCTGTGTCAGACCATCAACCATCCAGGGCCCACGGGGCAGAGCCCTGGGTGTGGACAAGCCTGTCTCCTGTCTGCCACCTGCCAACACAGCGGGAACCATAGCCACACCTGCAACACCTCTAGGGGCAGAACATTTTAATAATTAAATTTAATAAATTTAACATTTTATCTTAAAGAAAGAAGAACTAGGCACAAAAAGTGTGCCAAGATTTGTGCAAGCCTAGGGCCTCTAGCACCAAAACAAGCCTCTAGAACAAGCTGCTGAAAAATGATTCCCGTCTCTTGCAATCAAAGAGATTGCAAGAAAAGATAAGAAGAGAGAAGGAAAGGGAAAGAGAAGAGATAGGGCGAAAAGAAACAGAAAAGGAGAACGTAGACTGCTCTGGGTGATACTCAGAGTTGTAGTAAGTAAGGGATAAAAAGTAAAACACCAGGAAGCAAAAAATGAGAAAATATTAGTTTCATTAATTGACAACAGCCAGAAAACAAAACAAAAACAAAGAAAGCATTTAATCCTGACCTTAGAAACATTTTAAACTGAAAGTATGAGAGTTTTTACCAGAGTTAGTATTTGTTATTTAGTTCAAGCAAACCATTTTTCAAATAAACTTTACATAGAAAGCCTCATTTCGGGAAAATAGCATATAGTCATTTGAAAAATTTCCAGCTCTAGGTAGACATAAAATAGCTTAAAACCTAAACTGCACAGACAGTTTTGAAGGGCTAAAACAAATAATACAGCCTGTTAAAAAGTCCCAATAGCTCCTCCTCCACCAACAGCACCAATACACACAAAATCAGTCCACACCCTGACTCTCCCCCACTGACTTTGAGTACCACACATTTGGAAACAAAAATTTGCTTCCTCCTTTTGCTTCACATTTTGAATCAGGTATTGAACATTAAAAGTATTCAGCATATGAACTGAGAGATACTAATGGTACCTCACTATTAGCTCTGGGTACCATCATATGTACAGTCTGCCATGCATTATGTTAACTATCATGTACAATAGAGTTAGATCAACCCCTATTTTCAGTCCTATGTAATGGTGATCTCTGAACCAGGCATTCTGGCATTTGAAGTTATATTTGTCACCATCTTTGTGATGGCCTGGGAAGAGCTTGCAGCATCAGGTCAGGATGTGTAGGATTGAGTTTTTGGCTACATTCTATCCACATGTATATGAACAATTCCAGTTCTGCTTATTCAGTTCTCAGTTCCATGTCTAAAAAATGAAAAATAATATCTCATCCACATATACCTTACATTTGTGAATTTAAATGATTATGTGTTTTTATTATACAATATAAAATATTGGCTTGTCACTTGTCTTCCCATTGTTCATTGATTTGCTTGAGCAGGCGCCAGTAATGTCTGCATTCATTTGGAATGAGGTCCATTACTGTTACTGGTTTTGGCATATTGAGTACACCACAGGTAGCTTGCCAGACTCTGTTGTGGCTCTGGGTTCATCCCAGGGGGCAGGGGGCCCCAGTCTTTTTTTTTTTTTTTTTTTTGGTATGGCAATTAAAAGTTCTCCCAGAAAAATGACTTATTAACTGGAGTTATTATGGACCTCAGTTCCATGACCTGAAGAATGGTTTCGGGCTCTTCCTGTCCCTGGAGCAAGAGATGCCCTTGGGTTACGCTTGCTTGTGACAGGACTAATGGAGATGTTACTAGTGCCCACTCGAGCAAATCAATGAACAATGGGAAGAGACAGTGATACAGTGATACAGTGATTGTTTTGCTATAAGGCTGTTCAGGAATATACAAAAAACTCGGAAGAGAAGCAGTGTTAAATGAAGTGCTAAGAAATGACTATCATGTTGGAAAATTAAAGTTCGATCTGTATTATTTTGTTTGTTTTGTTTTGGGGCCATGTCTAGGGTTACTCCTGGGCCTGCACTCAGGAATTACTCCTGACAATTCAGGAGAATCATAAGGGATTCTGGCGTCAAAACTGGCTCACCTTCATGCAATGCAAAGGCCCTTTCTGCACTATACTGCTAAAGTCCTATATATTCTATGATGAAAATCATAATGAACTTTTAATAAATCAACATTATTATTATATTTAAAATCTAGTTTTTCCTTACTTGATTGTTTATTAGGTCCTGGAAACAAATATTTGTATTTCCAATATTTAAAATTTTTTGTATTCAATATTTAAAATAAAGTTCTTATTTATTGCTTTCTCTACCACACTTACTTTTAAGATTCATTGTGCAGGACTATGCTATTAGATTGAACACTTCCAAATGCCCCTCTACTGGAAAATGCACCCCAGTTAGATTGTTTCTCCAGTGGAAAGATATTGACCAAAACAAATTTAGGTGACAACATAGCGAAGAACAATGAACTTGGAATATGTACAAGCCATTACACCTGAAACATAATATTTGAATGAGTTTATAAATCCATTGTGCTCTTCTGTGAGAAAAGTTAGTGCCTAGTTGTTGTAAGACTTATAAGATAAAATACAGTAAAACCCCTTAACGCTATAACCTGGTCTGTGGTCTACTTTATTAATTAACAACTGTTGTTATCGCACTTTTATATAAGCATTCCAGAGGCATCATCCCAGGAGAAAGGAAAGCTGTGATAAGGTTCCAGAGTGATGGAGGGTGTGGAGGCTGTTCATAGGTTTGTTCAGTGGGATGGACCCTCAGTTGGCACTCAGCTTTATAACTTCAAGCCATTTAGTCACATTTCACTGGACAGACTCATTATTTTTGAAGTGCAGAAAAGCAACTCACAAGATTGATGACTCCCTCCAGGCTCACTTGTTCCCCATGGGGCCTCACTCACAGCATTTGGCTTCTCGGGCAGAACCTTTCTTCTTGATCAACTTAGGCAGATTGAGTTCTGCCTCAGTAGTTCTCATCCCCAACATCCACTCTTTTGCATTTAGGACAGATACAATCGTAATTCTGGTTGGGTATTTGTAGGAAGTTCTTTCATCCCAATGGATATCAAATCATTTTTGATCCCTCCCTGTTTGTGAGAAGCCTTAGCTGGGAATGAAATATTCTCTGAGTGAAATTGAGAGCACTAGAGAAAATGAAGCAGAACCAGAAAGGTGACATCTTGCAGACATTTATAGTTGCACTGAACTGTGCTTGAGCAATAGAAAACCTAGTGACCAGTTCCCTGGTTTGATTAACCCTTGGAGTTTTCCTACATGCATAACTTGCCAAAAATTTAGAAGCCTAGACTTATTAGTCTGAGTTCCATGAGCAATAGGAGTAGAGTAGCAATATTAGAGTAGCAATACAAGAGAAGTAGTATTAACCTTAATACATACAAGTGTTACTTGGAGACCTAATAAAATGAAGATTATCACTAAGTAATTTTGAGGTGAGATCACCTATAACAGGCCAGTTCACTTTAGAGCCTTCATTAACATTACTAGGCACATCTGATGCCGTGTAAGGCCTGAGTTATCATCTCAACTACACTTCTTTTCCAGATGTTAATCTCTGACTTTCATTTTACTAACTTGTGCCACCTCATTGCCCCTAAGGATAAAAACCATTGTTCAGAATAATTTAACCCCCTATTCCTGATCACCCAATGTTGTATGCATCCTCCTCTCTTTGCTATTCCTCTTACCACTCTCTATTTAGATCAGTGCTTATACTTTGTTAACATAGTCGCACATGGTCACAAATTTAAGTTTTCTCTTCCCACTTCTCACACCTCCATCAGTGGTGATTTACAGGTGTCATTGTTAAAACATTTCTCCTAAAACTAATCCACTTTACCTGTTTACAATGTACCTTTTCATGATTAGACTGAGTGTGTCATAGGCATTTCTTCAATGTAGAGTGTTTTTTAGCTATGGGTTTTCCCACCAGGAGAATCCACAATGATTCCCAAGATTCTTGGTCCCTGGTTGGTGTATGCACAGTTTCTCTCATAAATTCAATTAAATGCTAGTATAGGGGGGCTACATGAAGGTATTTTGCTCATGTGATATCACTACATAGTTGACTTTAAATAGGGAGACTATATTTTGTGGTCTTTATGTTAACCAGATGAGCCCCTTAAAAAAAAGGTAGACCCAGTTTGGTCAGAAATTGGAATTTGAGAAGGATCTGATGTAAGCAAGAGTCCATATTATGGACTATAGTCTCTGTTTTTTTATTTTTGTTGCATTTTGGGTAATGGAAATTTTATTTTTATTTGTTAGTTTTTTTCTGAACTATACTGGACAGTTCTCAGAGCTTACTCATTGCTCTGTGTTCAGGGAACTATTCAGGCAGGAAGAGTGACCAAGTGTGAGAGACCAAGCGTTCTGGAGATCAAATCTGGATAAGAGCCACATGCAAGTTAGGTGTATGACTTGCCATACTATTTCTCCAGTCACTCTTTTCTTCCTTTTCTTTTCTTATTTTTTTGGGTGGTTGCTAGAGTCCACACCTGGCAGTACTCAGGGGGCACTCCTAGCTCTACACTCAGGAAATCACTCCTTGAAGTACTCAGGGAACCATATGTGTTGCAGGACTCCTAAGGGCCGCTGCATCTGCTCTGGATTGCCTCCCCGCAAATCACTCCGTAGATAAGGGGGTAGTCTAAATGTGGCAGTTTATCCGACCATGTATGCTGTACTAGCTGGTATAAATATTCTCCCATGCTATCACAATCATCGTGGGACTAGCTAGATCTTACCAGCATATTAGCCTGGCCACGTAAGGACACCTAAGTAATTAGACCAGAGAGAAATGCTGTTTGCTTCCAAACAAACAAGCATGGCTCCCTGATAAAATATAAAACTACAATGAAGTAGAGGAGACTTGTGAAGGCTTGGAGAAATATTTAACTGGCATTGGTGTTGGTCTTTGGTACAGTGACATGCCATCTCAGAAACCCCCTTCTCTACATTTCAAAGGCCTTCCCGGCTCAAAACATTAGCACAGTAAAGGCCCTAGGTGAGATGCAGGGAGGGATTACCTGAGGGCATTGGACCCTCCCTGCTTTCCATAACAATGGGAGGAAGGTCTGAGTTGGGGGGGGGGGTATAAACTTGCCGGTTCCCCGCTCTCCCGGGCTTCTTCTTCCCGGTGGGATCTCGCCTTGTGAGCGTTTATTCCCCTTGGAAGTTTTACACGTGGTGGTCGCCATCTTGGCCTACACGTGGCTGGGGTTCTAGCCTGGAATCCTAAGCATCGGGTTTTTCCTTTTGCTGATTTGTATGCCTGAACCTGTGATAAGTAAAGCCTTTTAAAACCGCATCGGATTCCTGAGTGTTCATCCATTCCTCGCCGGCTTCGGAGGTAGAAGGGAACTCGCTTCCCGGCACTGTCGGGGACCCGGCGGAGCGCCCCGACATTTGGCGTCCCTGGGTGGGCACGAAGCATCTAAAGGTCCCACCGAGATGTTAAAGAACTTTTCCTGAAGCTGGGAGCAGCATTCAAACCGTGAGTTAAAAATGGGCTCCCTCTTGGAAGCTTTTTCTTTGTTCTGGCTTCACCTGTTTCTTCAGGTGCTGGTAAAAGTGGTAACTTTTGTAACTCCGGCTTTTCTTTCAAAGAGTCATGAAATTAAATCTAGCAAACAGATTTTAAAGCTTAACGATAATCTAGAGGAAGAAAAAGAAACCTCCAGAGGAGGCCGACTCTCAAACTGAAAATCTGCCCGAGTTAATACCTCCGAAGGTGGAGGTGCCCCTCTAATGGAGACTGAATCTCAAGTTGAGGGCTTCCCTAAAATTCTTACAAACTCTGATGAGGATGGGGAGGAACAGATTAATTCCCTGAGCCTGTCCAGGCCTCTAAAGGCTCGTAGTTCCTCCTGTTCTAAATTTAACAATCAAAGAGCAAAGCTCTGGGAGCTTCGCAACATTCCTCATAACCATTCTTTATTTTGGTCTTTTCTAATGCTAACTCTTGTGATTTTTGTGATAAAACTGCACCTCCCCAACCGGAGCAGAGTGCAAGTTCTGGAGAGCAAGTTGTTAAGTTTAAAGTAAATGCTTTCCTGAACCTTTGGTTTAAGAAAATAAAAGGTCAAATTTCTTGGTGGCATCTTTATTTAATTCAGCTAGAAAAAAGCTTTAGGCTCAATCTACAGCTGCCTGCCACCTTCATAAGTACCATAGCTTTCCATAAAGATAAACCGGACTAAATTGTCCGCCTTTTATTTGTCTGTGCTCCGTCCCACGTGGCTGGAGGTTTGCAGACAATTAAGTTATGTGATTGGATATTTATGGCAAATGACTTCTGGCAAATGGATAGTTTTGGCGAATGATTTATGGTAAATGTTATGGCTAAAGACAAAGTGTTAAATGTGCTCAAAAAACTTTCAAAAATTCGGTTATTAAAGCAACAAAAAACAGGTATCTTTAACATTATTCACCTTAAACTTGTCTCAAGGAGAGCCGCTAAAAAACACTGATGCAAACTCAAAAACCAGTAAATTCACCTAAGTAAAAACTGTTTATAAATGGCTTGCAGGTTTAAAAGCACCTAATTTCTTTCAATATAAAGTCTTAATTTTAAATTGCAAACTGCTCAAACCTCCCGAATTGGTTCATTTCTTAATAATGATAACCTTGCTTTGCAGCCTGTTAAACATGGTCCATCTTAAATAACAATAATTTTGCTTTGCAGCCTGTTGATCTTGGTTCGTCTTTAATAAAAATAACCTTGCATTGCAGCCTGTTGATGCTTTCGCTGGAGATAACCCCTTTCTTTCTTAAAAAAAAAAAAAAAAAAAAAAAAAACTGCCCTGGAGCGAGTTTATAGGTAAAAGCACCTAAATAACCCTCCAAAAAAGGTACCATAAAAAAATATGTATTTTCTAAGTGTTTAATGTGTAAGTGTCTTAATGTTTCCTTGCTGCTTTGAAGTGTTTAAAGGTGAAAGCACCTGAATAACCCTCAAGAAGAAGATATTTTGTAAGACTTTTCTAAGGTTTTTATCTATAGAAATGACTAATGAAGTTTCTTCAGGTTTTAAAGAAAAATAGACTGCCGTGTATGATGTTCAGTGTCAAGGTTTTAGAAACTAATAAGTTTTCTAATGTTTTGTTTACAGGTAAAAAAAATAATAAAAAATTAAAAATTAAAAAAAGGAGAAAAAAGGGTGAACTCCAAGTATAGTGCTCAATATCAAAATCTGCTAACAACTAATAAAAAATTTTTAATGCTTTTTTTTCAAAGATTTACAGAAAAAGAACTTGGCTGCTGCAGATTCCGTCTATGATGCTCGAGGCTTTGGACTCTGATAACAGTGCTCATTACAAAAAAGTTTGCTAAATCAATGAAAAAATTGTTTTTCTAATGATTCTGTTCACAGGATAAGATATTGGAATGCAGTAAACTTGCGCTACAGTCCTCAATACTATGAGACTCCTAAAACAGTGCTCACCAAAAATTTAATAATCTGCAAAAAAAGTTTTTCCTAATGTTTCCTTTCACAAAGTGTTAAAGTTTCTTCATGTTCTTAAATTCCTGCCAAAGCCTTAAAATCTCTACTTGTGATTAACCTCGAAAAGTGTTTTTGTCTCGCCTAAGCTACAGGTACAGTTACCGGTGCCAATGTTCCCTTGCTGAAGAAGCCCTGCAAGAGCGCCCACACCGATGTTCCAGACACCTGCTCCAGCGCTCAAGACTCCTGTTCCAGAGTTCAAGATATCACACCAATGTTCCGGACACCTGTTCCAGCACTCAAGACTCCTGTTCCAGAATTCGAGATACTTGTTCCAGTGTTCCTGAGACCCAATCCAGTGTTCCTGACAATTCAACGAGTTCCTGATCGCTGCTCTCCAAAGACTCATACTCATATGATCACCGCTATTGCTGTTCCAGAAGTAGCCCCACAGACTTTGTTCCAGACACCCGACTTTACATAAAATATAGCAAATTGACTCTCACAAATTATGGACAGTGCAAACTATAGTCCGTTATAATCAGACAGCTAAAAACACTTTGTCTTGAACTTTGCTTTGGGTCCAAAAACAAGTTAGGATCCTAAAGTAACATGTATTATCATTTTGCAATTGGAATTGTTTTTTCTTATCTTAATTTTCTGTACATTACTAAATATTTCTTACCTTTTCAATTTTTATTAGTAAACTAATCAGGGGGAGTTGTTGCAGGACTCCTAAGGGCCGCTGCATCTGCTCTGGATTGCCTCCCGCAAATCACTCCGTAGATAAGGGGGTAGTCTAAATGTGGCAGTTTATCCGACCATGTATGCTGTACTAGCTGGTATAAATATTCTCCCATGCTATCACAATCATCGTGGGACTAGCTAGATCTTACCAGCATATTAGCCTGGCCACGTAAGGACACCTAAGTAATTAGACCAGAGAGAAATGCTGTTTGCTTCCAAACAAACAAGCATGGCTCCCTGATAAAATATAAAACTACAATGAAGTAGAGGAGACTTGTGAAGGCTTGGAGAAATATTTAACTGGCATTGGTGTTGGTCTTTGGTACAGTGACATGCCATCTCAGAAACCCCCTTCTCTACATTTCAAAGGCCTTCCCGGCTCAAAACATTAGCACAGTAAAGGCCCTAGGTGAGATGCAGGGAGGGATTACCTGAGGGCATTGGACCCTCCCTGCTTTCCATAACAATGGGAGGAAGGTCTGAGTTGCAGGGGGGGGGGTATAAACTTGCCGGTTCCCGCTCTCCCGGGCTTCTTCTTCCCGGTGGGATCTCGCCTTGTGAGCGTTTATTCCCCTTGGAAGTTTTACACGTGGTGGTCGCCATCTTGGCCTACACGTGGCTGGGGTTCTAGCCTGGAATCCTAAGCATCGGGTTTTTCCTTTTGCTGATTTGTATGCCTGAACCTGTGATAAGTAAAGCCTTTTTAAAACCGCATCGGATTCCTGAGTGTTCATCCATTCCTCGCCGGCTTCGGAGGTAGAAGGGAACTCGCTTCCCGGCACTGTCGGGGACCCCGGCGGAGCGCCCGACAACATACTGGATTGCGGGAGTTGAATTTGGGACAGCCGGGTGCAAGGCAATCACTCTACTCACTGTATTATTGCTCTGGACCCAGCCTCTATTTTCTTTTTTAAGATGAACTCAGTACAGTACATTGCTTTTGTCTCTTTATTTAAATTGTAGTTAAGGTAGCATGGTTACGATTGTGTTAAAGTTTGAGTTATTGATGTAGAAAGGTACTGCACCGCACTACCACCAAGGTTCCCAAGGTCCTCCACTATTGTCCCTGTGTCATCTGACTGATATTTATTTTTCTCATTCCTCCCGCACTATTTAGTTATGAGTTTTTCAATCCAAGTCCCGGAGTTTGTCCTTATTGAGTACTGTCTATTCCCTTCACTTGTCTCTGTTCTACAGATGAGTGAGAGCATCTGGTACTTGTCATTTGCCCTCTGACTCACTTCTCTTATCCTGGTACCTTCCAGTTATAACATCATTGCAGTGAACTACATGATTTTTGAGTTTTCTTACAGATGCGCAGTATTCCATTGAATAAACATATCACAACTTCTTGCATTCACCAGTTATTGGGCATTTGAGCTAATTCCATATCTGGACTATTGACTACTCACTGCAGTGAACATAAGTGTGCACACATCTTTTGATTTAATATTTTCATGTTTAGGATATCGATGTGGATTAATTTGGCAGTATTATGGTTTATCCTTACTTTTTTTTAAAGTGGATCTCCACATGTATTTTTTCATAGAGGCTTAATCAGTTGACATTCCCACTAACAATGAGTTAGAGTTCCTTTTTCTCCACATTTGTTTAAAACAAGAATTGTTTCCAGTCTTTATCACCAATGTGATATGATATCTCATTGTTTTTGTTATGTCTGCTGATACTAAGTGATGATGAACACCTTTCATATGCCTATAAACCATCCATAAGCCTTCTTTGGGAAGTATTTGTTCATCTATCCTCCCATTTTGATGGGTTTATATTTGTTGTTAAGCTCTTTGAGTTCTATACACATTTTGTATATTAGTTCTTAATTAGACGTATTGTGCTGAGAAATTATCTTCCTTTTCATAGGATTTTAATTTTTTCCCAGTTTCTTTTCAGCATACACATTTTTAAAATTTGATATTGTCCCATTTATCTTCATTTCTCACAATATTGTTGCCACTATAATCAAATCATTGAAGATTCATTTGACTTTCATATCCTCATGAGTTCTGCCTGTTTCCCTCAAAATAATTGATAGATTTTTGTCTAATCTGAGACGGTGAGGTACAGTTTTAATGCCTCTGTCTCTCTTTTTTCCCTCTCTCTCTCATATGCATGTTTTCTCCCACTTCCCTCATTTCCTTCCTTTTTTTCTAATTTTTTCTTCCTTCTCTTTTAATTTTTATTTCTTTCTTCCCTTCCTTTCTTCCGTTTTTTCTTTGTGGTTATCCAGTTTTCCCAACACCATCATTGAATAGATTTTTCTTGCTCCACTTTATGTATCCAGTTTCTCCGTCATAAAGTAATTGTTCCTAATTTAAGTGTTTATATCTAGGCTTTCAATTCTGTTTCACTGAACTAACAATAAATATATTGTGCACCATATAAGCAAGAAACTTCAAGGAATCTAGAAACTATCTCTAGAAACTAATAAACAACATGGTAAAAGGCGTTAGATCCCCAATTACAGAGGACTAAATTTGAACAATCTCTTAAAGGATCTTGAAAGAATAACTTACAAATAAAAACCTAAACTCAACACTGAGTTTGACTAGTGTGCCCCTAAGTAAAAGAACTTATTAATCCAAGCCTGAAACTCTGTGCAATAGAAAATATATGTGTTGAATATATGATTTCACTAATTTATAATTCAGTAATAGAAAAGTTATATTAGCATACATCCTTCTCCATATTACCAAAACAGAAGAAAAAAGGTGACCAATAATGCATTTGAATGAATTTCTGTACAATCTTTTCCTGAAGTCAAAACATACTGAACCAAAGTATAAGTTAGTTTATATGCACAGACCATTGAGAAAAAAAGGTAATTGAAACTGAAAACAGGACATAACTCATTATCCCCGATATTACCTCTTGCAATATTCTTCCCTCCCCTTATACAAGATATAATGGCCTTCTTGCTTTGTTTCAAACATGTTCAGTATGTATCTGTTTTGGAAATTTTTCACATGCTGATCCCTTTCCCTGTAACACTCTCCTGTGAACAAATGCATGCCTCCTTTCATTGTTCCTGTAGTTCTCCATCGATGTGTTCCTTAGCAAGTACCTTTATGGTGTACATGATTTGTCAATTGCATGGTTTAGCATTCCCTATCCATACTAATTAAAATAACCACCTTCCAATTCTTCCCTGTCAACATCCACCAATATTCATATACATTCTGTCTTACTGCTTCAATTTTTCTTCTGCTTTTCTGTTTCTCTCACAGTTGTTAACTCTATTTTATGGTTGCTTTTCTTGTTTGCTTTTCTCCACTGGAGCATAAATCCTGAAAAAAGCAGAGAGTTTGTTACTTCCTGTAGCCTCAATGCCTAGCAAAGTACTTGACATATTCTAGGTCCATAAATACCAGGAAAATGATTGTTGTAAATCATGTGATAGATTAAATCCTTCTATATAAGAAAATAACCACCATTAGCCAGATTGATGCTTATATTAACTAGAAAAAGAAAATGCATTCTGGCTACAATCCTTTATTAAATTTTTTCGCCTTCTATTTCTAACTTGAGCTTATGTGTTCAGAAATGTCTAAATATCTATGAATTTCCATAGTGTTCCTGTGCATTCATTTATATACATATGCAGGTTTGTGAATCATAACACAGGATTCATTCAGGGGTACAAATAATGGGCAGTATTAATGGAGCTCTAGGGTAGGGAGGGTGAATTCTCTCTAAATCCTGAGCAGCATAGGCCCTCAGCCTTACCACAGTATTAGAAACTTTTCTTGGAAGGAAAGGTACCATTTGCCTCTTCAGATAACCACTTAACCAATTCAGCTTAACAGGATGAATGCATGCCATCTCTGTGTGAAACATAAAGACAGGGAGAATGTGTCTAAAAGGCTTCTTGACTATTTGGTGGTGACCTTAATTTAGTGTTAATGGTTTAATTTCCAGGTTGCACATCCTCCCTTCCTAAACAGTATTTCATGTAATTGACACCAGCTTAATCACTTTGCTAGCAGAAGGAAGTGTCCACAGGGCAGACACCACATGCTGTTTCACCTGTGCTTAAAGGAAAATGGCATACATCTCTAAAGAAACATTGCCTGAAAACAGTGCTGAAACTCACGATCCTTGAGAAAAAATAAAACATGAAGCTTAAAGTAGGAAAAAAAATCACATTACTGAAAGGCTAAGAGGAAGAGTAAGGTGAACATTTTTCTTTTTATTAACTACTTAAAAAATTATAATAGAATGCATTTTATATTATTCACATTAAGATATATAATTTTAAAAACATACAGTGAAAAAATCATATTTTCAGGGTATTTCTTTTTTTTGCTTTTTTTTTGAGGTCACACCCAGTAATGCTCAGAGAAACTCCTGGCTCCACACTCCAGAAATTATTCCTAGTAGAGCTCAGGGGCCATATGGAATGCTAGGGATCAAATCTGTGTCAACCACATTCCAGAGAAGCTCCTTACCTAATGTACTATCACTCCAGTCTTGTATTTCCAGTTTTGGTGGAGACTTATCTTAGTCTGCTCAGATGACTATAACAAATGACCATAGATTAGGACATTTATAAACAGGTGAAACTTATGTCTTCCACTTCTAGATATTAGGAAGTCTAAGATGGAGGCATGGGCCAATTTAGTGTATTGGGAGCATAGAGGTTCATAGAAATCTTTCTTCTTAATGTGTCCTCACGGGGTTGACGGGAAAGGGAGTTCTCTGTGTCTGTATTGTAAAGACAATAATCCCATTCATGAACTCTCTGTTCTCAATGACTTAATCAACTCAAATCTTCAAATATTATCACATTGGTGATTAGGTTTCAGCATATACATTTTGAGAAAATATTATGGTATGACTTTAACAGATTATAATTTTTAAATATCCACGGTAAAATGTTAGTATTAGAGGAGAACTCCAAACAGTGTGATTATTTTTATTACTTTCTTCTGTAATTTTTTTCTACTTTTTGTAGCATGTGAAAACTACAGTAGCTTTTAAATTTAAAAAGTTGACTGATTTTCTAAAAGTGGCTACCATTCTATCTTTATAACTAACATTTTATTTGTTTGCCTTATGTTTATTTTAAGCAAGTTTTGTCTCTGATAGCCAGTGTTATAAGAAAAGGGGGAAAGCTGCTTTTTATCTTTGAGAGAGTAAGGGAATATTTCTCATATGAAGTATCACCTTTATCTTTCCATCACACCTTTCTCTAAGATTCCCACTGGCTAGTTAAAACAGGGCATCGTGGAGAGCTCAACCAAGGGCCTGGGACTCATTTGAAGTCAGGACTAGGAAGACTTGGAGATCAACCAGCACTCTCATCTTTCACGATGGTGGCAAGATAGTCACCAAAAGAGAAAAGGGTTGGCCCAAATTGCTCAAATATCCTACTGTGTATAGCGTATGCTGGGGGCAAGTGTCAGGCCATCCCCAGAGAAGCAGCCGGAATGAGTCTTATGATTGACATGCACAGAAAAACTTACAAGAGTCTCCCTCAGGTGCAAAGAACTTGGGGGGAAATGGGTAAAATTCTCCTCTCTGATAAGGAAAGAGAATAGCTTAATGTACTAATCACCAAGGAGCTTCATTATGCAGTTACCTGAGGTACCTGTAGAACCTCATGGGAGGTAAGTTCAGCAAAACCAAAGTGACCAGTACACGTCAAACTTCAGATAGCAAAAGGAAGCTGGAATGTACCCTATAGGAAGTACAAGAAACAGAAAGAACATTTAGCTTCAAAACTGAAACAGTTTTAGAAGCAAAGAGAACATTTTTAGAACTTAGTAAGGCTTACGAATAATGATGTACAGCCTTCTTCAATGACAGGCTATACAAAATTCAGGGATTGCTTTTATTCTGCCTTTCAAACTAAGTAGACTTCCCCCTGTATCTTAGCTTACTCTGAGAGCCACAGTCATTTCACACAACTCAGTAAGCCACACAGCTCACAAAAGTAAAACCTCTGGACAAGGTTGATGGGAAATTTTACATCTCCCTTGTTATTAAGATTTTCAATATAAAATCTCATATTTTTATGTAAAGAGGCCTTTTCTGAAGATTCTACATAATCTTAGGGGGGAGGGCTGAGGCCCAAGAAAGAGTAGGGTTCCCTAACAGCTAAGCTGGTTGGTAGTCCAAGTGTAAGGGTCGTCTGTGGATAGACGGTTGCTCAGAATCTGTGTTGCCAGCATTCACAGACCACCCAGGCAACATTAGAGTCCACAATAGAGCCTGATAGTGCTCATAAATTACTAAAACAGCACCCAGTAGTGCTCATGTGAACGTGGACTGGTATTGAACCTGGATTGACTGCATGCAGTTTCCCTGCTCCCCATCCCATACTGCCTCTATGGTCCCCATGTTGTTTTTTAACCTCCTTTTTATGGTGCAGGTAAACTGTAAAACAAGTCCAATAACCATAGTGCACCAGGCTTCCTTTGAATATATTCTTTTCAAATTCAGCAATTAAGGAATTGAATTTTCTTTATGGAGTGTACAAGGAGAAGAGAGCTGAAGACAATATTGGAACACTGATGTTCTCTACATCATGTGGTTGGTGCAAGGACAAAGACAGGCCACGCAGATGCTACCCTGTGGGAACACGGAGTTCCTCTTCCCAAGAAAATCTCTGTTTCTCTTCATTAAGATGATTATTGACAAGACAAACTCAGTAAAAAGATGGATTTCCAGAGAGAAAAATCATCATGGAGTTATACTGTGACAAAAGGAATCTTACACACAAAAGTTGATAGTACACGTTTATTGGATAAATAAAATGAGGAAAGTAGATTATTGGGTCCCAGGAGATGCCTGTGTTCTAAGCCTTAGAAACTATAAAATACAGATTGCAGGACATTATGCCTTCACAGAACTGATAAAAGTTAAAGATTTTGTTATAGAAAAAACCATCTGTATTTCTAGGAGAGTTCAAGATAATCACAAGTATTCTTTCAAGTGAAATATGGAGGCAAGAAAATGGGAGTTAGAGAAAGTCGAAAAATGCTTCATTACTGGCTTTGATAAAGGAGGGAGCACTAGGAATAGTGGTGGCTTTAAAAACATTACACAAACAGATTCTTCCCAAAAGTTTACAGGGGGGGATTAAATGAGACTGATATCTTAATTTATCACTGTCTTCCCATTCATCATCGATTTGCTTGAGCGGGCAGAAGTAACATCTCCATATGTCCTGTCTCATGCAAGTAGAGCCCAAGGGCACCTGCTTGCTCCTGTAAAATAAAGAACCTCAAACCATTCCATCAGGTCAAGGGAATGCAGTCTATAATAGTTACTGGTATTTGGCATATCAGATACGACACGGGTAGCTTGCCAGGCTCTGCCGTGAGGGTAGCATACTCTTGTAGTCATCTCGAAAATCCAGCATTTATTGATGAACCGCGCAGCCTCTTGCGGCCAAGTGGCCAGGCTGTGATAGGCTGGTCTGCTGGGTGGAGTTCTGACAAGGAAGTCCGGATGTGGAAAATGGAGACCCTCATGGAGTTGGGGTCGTCTGGCTTGTTGCGAGACTCTGCTGGGGTGGTGGGCAAGGGCTAGAACCGCTTCATCCCTTTTGGGCCTTCATGAGTGTCTGGGCAGGGAGAGCCAGTAGCAGCTCTGCCCCATGTCTGTGAGTCTCTGCATTTAATTTAATTTAATTTAATTTAATTTTTTTTGTGAAATCTTTCTATTTAATATTTTATTATACCACATGAGATATACAATTACAAAGATGTTCATGTTTGGTTTTTCAGTCGGACAGTGTTCCAGAACACATCCCTACACTGGTGCCCATTTCCCACCACCAATGTCCCCATTTCCCTCCTTCCCTAGCCTGCCTCTATGGCGGCTCTTTATCTCTTCTCTCTCTCTCTCTCTCTCTCTCTCTCTCTCTCTCTCTCTCTCCTCTCTCTCTCCTTCTCTCTTACACATTGTGGTTCACAATACATACATTGAGAGTTATCATGTGTATCCCTTTGCCTATATTCAATGTTCAGTTCTAGGCGAGTATCGTCATTTCTTAGCAAATTGTCAACACACTGTTGCCTTCTCTGTCTTACTACCTCAAACTCCCAGACATTTGTGGTTGATTCCACCTATTGACAAACCTTCTAGTCCATGCTTGGCCTGGTCTTGCATATTTGATAGTTGTTTCATATATATATATATATATATACATGAATAACATATTACTTGAGCACTTGAATCCAGTAATTCATAAATTTGCTCGAGCGGGCTCCAGTAACATTTCCATTGGACCCTCTCACGTGCAATGTGGGCCAATGGCATTGGATTGATTCAGGAATATGAAGAGCCTCAAACCGTTCCTTCAGGGTCTTGACAAAGGAGTCTGACCATCTTGTAGGTGGGTGGCCACGTAATCTTTTTGACATCCCGTGGGAACCAGTCGGTAACAGCTCTAGTCCACAGTTGTCTCCAAATCGCATACATGTCCAGCCCATCTGATTTTTCGATGCCTTCGGGTTTGAGGCAAACGAGACAGCGTCCCTGATTCTGGAATAGCAATGGAGGTCGAGCTCCGGATTCCCTCTCTCACTTGAGTGAAATGTGATATTCCTGGCATAGCTCTTTCAATTCCTCTCTGGGAGACCTGAATAGCATTCTCATTCTACTTTCGTAGGGCCCAGGTCTCAGAGGCGTATTAATGCAGGGAGAACAGGGAGTCGAAGAAATGTGCCCAGAGCCAGAGGTTTTCTTCGTCCTTTTTAGCTATTTCTTCCATGTCTTTGGAAAAGTATTCTACGCCACTCTCTTCTTCCTGCGTAGCTCAGGTTTTAGGTCGTTCATCATGTTGACTTCTACCTACGTACACATGACTGCTGCATTCAGAGATGTCTGTTCCATTGAGAGTGAATGGGGCCTCTGGAACTAGTCCATTTTTCATAAACATGGTTTTCTTCAGATTCAGCTGTAGACCTCTTTCCACATTCTTGGTCGAAGTCAGCCAGCATTTGTGCTGCTTGGCTAATGGTTTTTTTTGTTTTGTTTTTTTTGTTTTTTTTTTGTTTTTTTTTAAGTATTTTATTATACCACCGTGAGATATACAAATAAAAAGATATACAATTAAAAAAGTTCATGTTTGGGTTTTGGTCATACAGTGTTCCAGCACCCGTCCCCCACCAGTGCCTATCTCCCACCACCAACATCCCCGGTTCCCTCCCCCCTTCCCCAGCCCACCTCCATGGCAGGTTCTTTATTTCTTTCCTTTCTCTCTTTTCTCTTTTTCTTCCCCTTCCAGACTATGGATTACAGAAACATACACATTAAAAGGTTGTCATGTGTATCCTTTTGCCTCTATTTAATGCCTCAGTTCTAGGTTGGCATTAGTACCCTCGACAATTATTAGCACCCTGTTCCATTGGCTAATGTTTGGTGTTATTAAAACGATGTCATCAGCAAAGTGGAGGTGGTGTGGTTGCCGACCATCTATTTCTCACTCACGTTCCTTCCCATTCTAATTGTCTCATGATGTTCTCGGGGGTGCTGAAGAGTTTTTGGTGAAATGGTATCACCCCTGTCGAACCCTCTTTTGACATCAATGATCACTTCCTTGTAGAATGGTGAGATCTTGGTGGTGAACCGTAATACAACTCACGAAGGATCTTGATTTATTTGGTTTGGAACACCATGTTTGGGTAGGGCTTCAAGACTACTTCAGTCTCCACAGAATAAAGGCTTTTTAAATAGTGAACGTGGAGACAGAGTGGCATCTTGTACTCCCTACAAACCTCAATGAGCTTGGTTACCGTGTGTATATGGTCCATTGTGTTGAATCCTTTCCGAAGCCAGCATGCGCTGTCCTTCATATAGTCTGGTTTGAATTTAGATCATACAAAAGAGCCTAAGTCTCTACCAAAGAGAGTAGATCTCAACAGAGAAGAGTCCTACCCAAAAACAATGGGAAAAAGTCTGAAGGGGGCCTCAAGTCAGATTATATAGACCAAAGTAATCTGATCTGTGAGAGAGGGTCCTGTTAAGAACCCTGAACAGTTTATAAAAGGGCTGTACCACACCCTATTACAGGTATAAACAAAGGTTGCCAAGGACTAATCCCTTCTACTGAGATTATCTCTTATGTAAAACACTGGCCAGTGAGAGCTGGCATAAAGCAATACATCTTAATTTCATGAGTTTCCATGTAATCGAGAGGGTACCTGGGGTCCTTCTTATTTATTATCTGCACCAGGGTGATTCTGAGCATCTTGTTCTCCATATACTGAAAGGGTCACAGTCGCTTTTGAGAGCAAACTAGTATGATCCTATAACTAGTATGAACTAGTTGTATATATGTATATTGTTATTTATATATAAAATATCTTTATATATAAATACATATAAATATATTTATTTATATCCCACAAATAAATTCAGTCATTCTATATCTGTCCTTTCCTTCTGGCTAATTTCATTCAGTATGATCCTCTCCATGTCCATCCATTTATAGGCAAATTTTCATAACTTTGGTTTTTCCTAACAGCTGCATGGTTTTCCATTGTGTAGATGTACCAACGTTTCAATATCCAATCATCTGTTCTCAGGCACTCTAGTTGTTTCCAGATTCTAGCCATTGTAGAATAGTGCTGCTATGAAAATCAAAGTGCCGATGGTGTTTTTACTGTGTGCTTTTGGCTCCCAGGGTATATTACCAGGATGTTATGCTGGGTCAAATGGGAGCTCAATTTCTAGTTTTGGTAGGAATGTCCATATTGTTTTCTTAAAAGGCTGTATCAGTCAACATTCCCACCAACAATGGATAAGCTGCCCTTTCCCCACAATCCACGTAAGCACCAGTTGATCTTGCTCCTTTGATGTGTGCCAGTATATGTTATGTGAGGTGATACCTCATTGCTGTTTTGATTTGCAGCTCTCTGATGATTAGTGATGATGAGCATTTTTTCATATGCCTTTGGGCTATCTGAATTTCTTCTTTGTTGAGGTTTCTATTCATTTCTTCTCATTTTTTGATTGGGCTGGCTGTTTTCTTTTTGTGAAGTTCTACCAGTGCTTGATATATCCTGGATATTAACCCCCTTATCAGATGGGTATTGGGTGAATATTCTTACCCATTCCATGGACTTTCTTTGTATCTAGTTCACTGTTTCTTTTGAGGTACAGAAGATTTTAGTTTCATGTAGTCCCATATGTTTATCTTTGCTTCCAATTGTTTGTTAGTGGGGTTTCATCTTTGAAGATGCTTTTAGGTTCATTGTCATCCAAGGATTTTTCCTACTTTTTCTTCAATGTACTTTATGGATTAAGGTCTGGTATTGAGATCTTTAATCCATTTTTGATCTGATTTTTTGATCTGTCATTTTGTGCAAGGTGTTAGAGGGAGGTCCAAATTTATTTTTTACATGTAGCTGCCCAGTTTTCCCAGCACTACTTGTTGAAGAGGTTTTCCTTGCTCCTGATATCTTAATTTGATTTTTTTTTTATCTATTTTTTTTGTTTTTTGGGGTCACACCCGGCAATGCTCAGGGTTTACTCCTGGCACTGCACTCAGGAATTACTCCTGGGGTGCTCGGGACCATATGGGATGTCGGGATCGAACCCGGCCGGCAGAGGCCGGCCGCGTAAGGCAAACGCCTTACCCGCTGGGCTATCGCCCGCTCCCTGAGATCTTAATTTTAGACTGTAGTTTTGAGAGCAGAAGCCAAGCTAAAATTTTCGTGGTTTATTGAAGCCACAATTTTGTGTTAATTTACATCAGTATTAGAAGTGCATGATCATATTGAAGATCAATATATGAGCATGCAATCACTATTATTTTACCCTTTCATTAGAGAAATGATCATTAGATAGGAAAGTGCCACTCCAGAGATTTTTGATTTGGGATTTTCCACTCAAATTCTTCCATCAAACTATTAGGACCTGCAAAGAATAAGCACATGGACCAGGGTCACCCTCCTCGCAGATCCCGCTGATACACATTTCACAGAGCCAAATGCAGTCAGTAAATCAATTTAAAATTATAGAGCTTTTGCTCTGGAAATCAGCTCTCTGGTGGTCTTTTTTTTTAGCCCAGATTATAAATAAATTCAAATACCTTAGTAGCAAATGAAACAAAGACACTGCCTAGTGTGTAATTTCTGAAGAAATTGAAAGATACATCTGTCTGTTTTGACAAAGCACAGTCTTGAAGTATCTATTTAAATAAAATCAGCAGATTGGCAGCTATTAAAAATGAAAGGCTCTAAAAAGTTTAGGCGAAAAACATTAAAGTCTAATAGTGCTTAGTTTATGTGCCAGTACTATAGTAAATATTTCCAGTGCCGAAACTTCTTTTTTGTACTCTTGGTAAGCTACTGCAAAATATCAACAATCGAGCACATAGCTCCAGAATATATTTTTATGAATAATAAGCACCAAGTGTAATTGGGATTCAGTAAGCCTAATATTCATAATTTTTAACATATGATATTAAAAATGTAGTACCACTATAATGCAAATAGGTAAAGCAGGAACTAGATGTTATTGTCTTATACTAATTATTATTTTAAAAAATTTTGATGATATGCTATGTCATTTTGTCTGGGCTATTTATTACGGAATTTGCTAACATATAAACTAAAATTTTCAAGATGATCCTTTGAAAATATATTAGCTATGTATTTTTATCTTGGCACTATTCTTCAGCATATATATGTCCTAAAGCAATAATGTGAAAACATCCAGAACTATTGCTACGATTAATGAACCTTACTAAAATGAGCTATGATACCGCGGAATTACGTTTTGAATATACTGTTCAGTACACTCTGTAACACTGCGCTACAACTCAGGATCCAGAACCATACTTTCCCAATGCTAACCTTGTTCTCTTCTGAGCCTAACTTCCTTTTTTCCAGGTCCAGCCTCTCTTTAATGATTCCTTAAATACCCTCTTCTCGCTCCAGAACTTAGCTAATGAACCTTTGGGATATGTTAGATAATCTATTCTGATGTACAACATTCTCAGGAATAATATAAAGTTTAGTCCTGTTGCATAAATGTGTATGCTATGATGAAGCCTTACTTTGGGTTATTATTTTCCCAAGAAAATGATATCACTTTATCACTCGTCTCCTATTGTTCATCCATGTGCTCAAGTGGGAGCCAGTAGAGCTTCATTTATTGAGAATGAGGTCCATTACTGTTACTATTTTTGGCATATCAAATACACCACTGGTAGCTTGCCAGGCTCTACTAAAACTCTAGGTTCATCCCAGGGGGTCCAGTTTTTCTGTCGACCATCATCCCATAACCACAGGGCAGATACCAGTGGTGGTCAAGCCCGTCTCCTGTCAGCCACCTGCCAACAGAGAGCTAGAGTACTGAGAGCTATACTCTCCTTCATAACTTTTGTGGGGCGGATAGAGTCATACCTAAAATATTTTATAGCTTTATTAAAAATAGTTTATTGTGCATTAACTTGGATGCAGTTTATAGCATGTTATAAAACAGAAATTAAGAAACGCTTATACTTCTAATATAACAACTAGTTCCATTATATCATTAATAGAGGGCAAGAGTTAGTGCATATGAATTTAAATGTTGCAAATGATCATTAGGAAACATACTCGAATTATACATCATCGACTGATCTTTTTTACAATGTCCTTCTAAGCAATTGCCTAGTCTTCAATATAGTCCCACAACAACTATTGAGTGTTCCTCTGAGGTTCTGAACACCATGGTGGTCCTAGTCACTGGGGCAACTACAGGACCTTAAGTGCACCATATCTCCCAGGCTAATGTTGAACCAACAATTAGGCTGGTCAGTGTCTGCAAAGTGACCTCAGGCACTCTGAGTACTTTTTGGGGGCTCTTCCATAGAAAAGTAGTTGATATACATTTACTGCGTAAAAACATATTAGACTTTGGAACATAGGGTAAAGACAAATATGACCATTTACTTCCACATAAGAGAATAAATTTTACATCATTACTTAAATTCACTGATGAAAACAGTCATACTTTTTTAGTGGCTACCAATAAACTAATAGACTAAGTTTTATTGGAGTGTTCAAAGCTACATCACATTAGTGTACCTTAATTCTAAGGACGGGAAAACTGATCTTTGTAATTAACTCATACATACTGACACTGTTTATTTTTTATATTTAGAAAGCAGCATCTTGACTTCTACCATAGAGAAATTCCTCACACTTAGGATGAATATTAATCAAATGTGACAATATAATAAACAGCTTTCTAATATATTAAATGTCATATACATTAAACTATTATCAAGTGGTAAATCACCAGCTGTTAATTTGGGAAATTAGCTGATTTAGCATCCAGAGTTTGGAAAGTATTATAGAACAGAATAGAGATCAACTTATGGATATTTTGATTACTCTTACTTATTTGACTGCTAACTCTTATAGTGCTAAACAGATTGGAGCTTTAGGTAATCATTTTTGGTTCTTCGTAAAACAACTGGCCTCAGGCTTTTATTCTGGAACATATTGCACAATCTTAATTTATTAAAGTGATTCAGAAATAATTATGAATAATTCAAAATACATTTACTAAACTCAACTTGGCTCCATTGAGAGGCCTATTTGTAGCAGGAACTGCTCCAGGACTCAGGTAACGAGAGTCACGCACTTTGTTAAATAAGAGTTTATAATCCAGTGGGTGGGGGGGTGAATAAAGAGCAAAGGCGTACATTTTATTTTTTCTATTTTGACAATTCCTGAGAGTGATGCAAAAAGAAAAAATTACTTTATGTAATTTTTTATAATTTAAATTAAAAAAATAAATTATTATGTCCCATTTATTTAAAGTGATAAAACAAGAGCATAGATAGAGAGAAGAGGGGAGGAGGAGATAACGCAGAGAAGGAGGAGAGGAGAGAGGGAAGGAGGAGTGAAGAGGAGGGAGAGGAGAGGAGAGGAGAGAGGAGAGGGAGAGGGAGGAGGGGGAGAGAGAGAGAGAAAGAGAGAGGAGAGGGGAGGGGAAGGAAGGAGAGGAGAGAGAGGGGTGGGGGAGCAGAGGGGAGAGAAAGAGGGGAGGAGAGGAGAGGAGAGACAAGAGGGAGAGAGGAGGAGACAAGAGGGGAGAGAGTGGAAAGGAGAAGAGAGAGAGGAGAGGAGAGAGAAAAGAGGAGAGGAGTGTAAGGTGAGTAGATGTAGAGGGGAGGAGAGACTAGACGAGACGAGACAAGACAAGATGAGAGGAGAGTAGAGGTAAGGAGAGGGAGGGAAGGAGGAGGGCAACAAAGAAGAAGGAGGAGAGAGTAGTGGAGGAGAAGGGAAAATGGGGAGAAGAGAAGAGAGGAGAG
>JAJIBD010001082.1:190000-284597 GCA_021461705.1 Cryptotis parvus | reverse complement strand
CTTTTTTTGTTTTTTTTAAGTATTTTATTATACCACCGTGAGATATACAAATAAAAAAGATATACAATTAAAAAAGTTCATGTTTGGGTTTTGGTCATACAGTGTTTCAGCACCCGTCCCTCCACCAGTGCCCATCTCCCACCACCAACATCCCCGGTTCCCTGCCCCCTTCCCCAGCCCTGCTCCATGGCAGGTTCTTTATTTCTTTCCCTTTCTCTCTCTTTCTCTTTTCCTTCCCTTCCAGACTATGGATTACAGAACATACATTAAAAGGTTGTCATGTGTATCCTTTTGCCTCTATTTAATGCTCAGTTCTAGGTTGGCATTAGTACCCTCGGCTATTATTAGCACCCTGTTCCATTTTCTGTCTTACCTAAACTCCTGACTCCCACACGTTTGTGATAATCTCCACCTTTGACAAGACCTCCTGATATATGTTTCACTTGACCTTGGATATTGGTATCATAATATGTACATATATATTTATGCCATGCAAATAAATGCAATCATTCTGTATCTGTCTCTCTCCTTCTGGCTAATTTCGCTCAACATAATCTTCTCCATGTCCATCCATTTATAGGCAAATTTTATAACTTCATTTTTCCTAACAGCTGCATAATATTCCATTGTGTAGATGTACCAAAGCTTCTTTATCCAGTCATCGATTTTCGGGCACTCTGGTTGCTTCCAGATTCTGGCTATTGTGAATAATGCTGCTATGAACATCAAAGTAGGGATGGTGTTTCCGCTGCGTATTTTTGGTTTCCCAGAGTAGATTCCCAGGAGTGGTATGGCTGGGTCAAATGGGAGTTCAATTTCTAGTCTTTGGAGGAAAGTCCATATTGTTTTCCAGAAAGGCTGTACCAGCCGGCATTCCCACCAACAATGGATGAGTGTCCCCTTTCCCCACATCCACGCCAGCACTTGTTGTTCTTGCTCTTTTGAATATGTGCCAGTCTCTGTGGTGTAAAGTGGTATCTCATTGTTGTTTTGATTTGCATCTCTCTGATGATTAGTGATGATGAGCATTTTTTCATATGTTTTTTTGGCCATTCGAATTTCTTCCTTGCTGAAGTTTCTGTTCATTTCTTCTCCCCATTTTTTGATGGGGTTGTTTGTTTTCTTCTTGTAAAGTTCTACCAGTGCCTGATATATCCTGGATATTAACCCCTTATCAGATGGGTATTGGGTGAATATTCTTTCCCATTCTGTGGACTGCTTTTTGTATCTTAGTCACTGTTTCTTTTTGAGGTGCAGAAGCTTTTCAGTTTCATGTAGTCCCATATGTTTATCTTTTCTTCTAGTTGCTTTGTTAGTGATGTTTCACCTTTGAAGATGCCTTTAGCTTCAATGTCGTGGAGGGTTTTTCCTATATTTTCTTCAATGTACTTTTATGGATTCAAGTCTGATATTGAGATCTTTAGTCCATTTTGATCTGATTTTTGTGCATGGTGTTAGACACAGGTCCAAATTCATTTTTTTACATGTTGCTGCCCAGTTTTCCCAACACCACTTGTTGAAGAGGCTTTCCTTACTCCATTTTAGACTCATTGCACCTTTATCAAAGATTAAATGATCATGTGTTTGAGGTTGGGTGTCAGGATACTCAATTCTATTCCATAGGTCCACAGGTCTGTTTTTATTCCAATACCATGCTGTTTTAATTACTACTGCCTTGTAGTACAGTTTGAAGTTGGGAAAGGTGATGCCTCCCATCTTCTTTTTCCCGAGGATTGCTTTAGCTATCCTTGGGGTTTATTGTTCCATACAAATTTCAGGAGCGTTTGGTCAATTTCTTTGAAGAATGTCATCGGTATCCTTATAGGGACTGCATTGAATCTGTACAGAGCTCTAGGGAGTATTACCATTTTGACAATGTTGATTCTCCCCATCCATGAACAGGGAATGTGTTTCCATTTCCTTGTGTCCTCTTTATCTCTTGGAGCAGTGTCTTGTAGTTTTCTTTGTACAGGTCCTTTACATACTTGGGTAAGTTGATTCCTAGGTATTTGATTTTCTGTGGCACAATTGTGAATGGAATAGTTTCCTTAATATCCCTTTCTTCTGTTTCGTTATTTGTATATAGGAAAGCCACTGACTTTTTGGGTGTTGATTTTGTATCCTGCCACTCTACTATATGCGTCTATGGCATTGATTTTATTTATAATAAATTCTTGAAAAAAGCAAGACTAATCTAGAGTGACAGAAAGTAGAAAAGTGACAGTTTAGTGCCTGTGAGTGTGTGTGTGTGTGCGTATGTGTGTGTGTTTGTGTGTGTGTAGGGGCACGGGGCAACTGTAAAGGGACTATGGGGAGATTTTGAGGGCAATGAAAATGTTTCACACGGTCACTGTGGAAGTGGTGACAAGGGGGGTATGTTGGTAAGAATTTACCAAACAGCACATCTAGAATGGGGACATTTCATGCTATATACATTACATAGCAATGTTGCTATTGATGCACTTAAAGAAAATCCTAAGGGATCTTGATAGGACTCACAGTGACTAGTTTAGCATCACTTGATCACTTGAATCCCGTTAATCATCGATTTGCTCGAGCTGGCGCCAGTAACATTTCCATTGGACCCTATCACGTGCCAATGTAGCCCAATGGCATCTGGTTGATTCAGGAATATGAAGATCCTCAAACCAAAACTGGGGAGCTCTGCCCCTTCAAATCCCTGCCTGCAGCATCACAGACTTCTGTCCTTTTCCTCTTCTTCTACAGATACTTGTTGGATTCAGGCCCCACTCAGATGATCCAAAATGATCTCATTTCTAGGGTTTTTATCTTAGTCATATCTGTAATAATTCTTTTCCCAAACAAAGTCACATTTCAAAATTCTAGGTGGACGTAGAGCTTGTGGAGCCACCATGCAACTCAATACAGAGTGGACAAAGCTTAAGGCTTTTCTAACTCTGACATTATAGAATCCTACCTGATTTATACTGGAGTAGATGACTGAGGTACAAAATGTTCCTAAAAGAAATATTTGAAGGTTAGGGTTCATTTAGTCTCTGGTGGAGAGACAGAAAAAGGAGGAGAATGAAAGATCATAAGCTTCGGATTATGTTTGAGTAACCTTGTGCCCAATCTATGTATGTCTAAGCATTTAGCCATGCATCATAATTCACTATGGCTTGTGTTTTTCCATATATATCAAAAGAGAAAGACACTTGTCATTAACCAGAGTGCCAACGTTCATATGTGTCTAGTACAACAGAGAAAACATCAGAGTTGCCAGGTTTTCTTCCATATACTTCTCTGAGCAGTCAGACTCTCCCCCTACCTTCTTAGAATGTTTTGAAAACTAATCTGAATCTATTTTCCTACTACCTTGGAAATTATGTAAAGACTTAGGCCTTTGCTGATAACAGGCAAAACTCCAGTTTCTTTAAGACATCTTGATGAATGATCAAATCTCAAACTATTTATTTGAAGAGGAAAGCAATGTTATCCTTAAAAATCCCTTTTACCAAAACGGAGACCAAGGTCAGAGTGTTGGCTATTTTCACACATGTTGAGAAGTTAATGGATTATATCATTTGCGAATTAGAATGCTTTTAGTTGAAAGAAAAGAACTTCTAACCCTAAACAGCCTAGAAAATAAATAAGCTTGCTAGTTTTCACAAATACAAGTCCAGAGATTTAAAAAAAGAACTTCAAATTTGCCTTAAATTTGGAGTTTTCTGGTCCCAATTTTATGCCATCCCCTGGTTTTCTTCCTTTTCATATGTGGGCTTAACCACAAGGCTAGATATTTTTTGTTGTTGTTGTTGTTGTTGTTTTTAAGAGGGAAGAGTTTACAGTGTGTAAGAGAGAGAGAGAGAGAGAGAGAGAGAGAGAGAAGAGATAAAGAACTCTTCATAGAGGCAGACCAGGAGAGAGGGGAAGGAATGGTGGACATTGGTGCTGGGAAATGGGCACTGGTGGAGGGATGGGTGCTGAAACAGTGTATGACCGAAACCCAGACATAAACACCTATGTAATTGTATATCTCACGGTGGTATAATAAAATATTTTTTTAAAAAGATGCATAGAAATACAGAGTATTACTGAGAGACTAAAATGAAGAATTCTGTCACTAAATTTGGTAACATTGGGGAAACTAAAATAAAAAAGTTTCAGTAAAAAATTAAAAAAGAAAAAAAGAGGGAGAGGTTTTCCCCATTTGGTGCTTAGGAGGCCTAAAGGTCCTCCAGGTACTTCTCAGCCAACTTGCTCAAGGCTCACTGCAAGGCCCCGAGGTAGCTGGGGGTCCTGTGGTACTGGGAATTACCCAGGCTACTGAGGGCCTCCAGAGCTGTACACTGTAGTATTCGAGGAACATGATGTATCAGAGATTGAACTGGAGTCTGCCACATGCAAGGGAAATGCCTTAGCCCCAGTGCTGTCTCTCTGACCCCTGGACTGAATTTCTTTTTGGTAACAATTAATTCAGTTATTCTAGGCTTCACATCAATATACCTCGCACAACACACAGGAGAAAAACATTCTTCATCCTCCAACGCTAAAAAAAGAGTTCTGAGTAAACAAGCCACCTGCTTTCCCCAAACCAATAGGTAGGATTATTCCAAGTGGCATTGCATCTGTCTAGGTCTCAGTGGAGTGGGCTGCAGCTGCCCAACAGTCCCGTGGACCCCACCTCTCAGGGGAGAGATGAGATGATATTGCCTAGAAGTAAACCTTTAGTCTGCAATGTACCCAGAGTACTCTGGGGACAATGAAGTACTCTTCAACCAGAGTACTTCATTCCTCTGATATAACAATTTTTTCCCTCCAGGTACTCATAAAAGTTTTCACAGCTTTAAGGAATGTTTACATATAAATGTACATGAAAATCAGAAAATCATATAACTATTTGTCACTGAGACCTATGTTTAGTGACCTGAACAGGCTATAGTATTTAGCACTGCCATGAACATAGGTATACATATGTTTTATAGAGTTAATGTTTTTGTATTCTTGGACTAGATGCCAAGACATAGAGTCACTGGGTCATATGGGAATGCAATTCATCATCTTCATACTGTTTCCTATAAAGGCTGAACCAGACAATATTCTCAGTAAGAGTGAAAGAAGCTTCATTTTTCACTAGTTGTTTTCAGTATTTTGGGTACCATTCTCACTGGTGTGATTTTGATCTACATTCTCTTGATAATAAATGATAAATACCTTTTCTTCTTTTTCCTTTTTAATAACCAAAACCCAAGGAAGTAATTATTTTTATTTTTATTTGAAGCACCATAACTTAAATGCCATTAATGATAGGGTTTTATTCATAACACTGTTCCTAAACTTCCACCAACCCCAATCCCCACTAGAGTGCTTTCTTCCACCATTATCTCATTGTCCCCGCCTTCTGCCTCCCAGACAAACAATTTCTAATGTCTACTGACCATCGATTTATCCTCTTTGAGAATTTTTTGTTCACGTCTTCACTCCCTTTTCTGATGAGGTTGTTGGTTTTTGAGGTCGTTGAGCTTTGTGAGTGCTTTAGATATCTTAGATATTAAAATATTATGATTATGGCATGCAAATATTTTCTCCCATTTAATAGGATGTTTAGCCTGAGTTTCTTTTGCCATGCAAACACTTTTTAGTTTTGCATAGTTCTCATTTATTTGCTGGTGTGCCTTTGTTTTCTTTGCCAGTGGAGTCAAATCATTTAGGACACCTCTGATGTTCATATCTTGAAGAGTTCTGCTTTTTTTTTTTTTTTTTTTTTTTTGCTTTTTGGGTCACACCCGCGCATGCTCAGGGGTTTCTCCTGGCTCTGCACTCAGGAATTACTTCTGGCGGTGCTCGGGGACCATATGGGATGCTGGGGATCGAACCTGGGACAGCATAGGCCAGCCGCAGTGTAAGGCAAATGCCCTACCCGCTGGACTATCGCTCCAGCACCCGAAGAGTTCTGCTTTTGTTTCCCACAGTGTAGTTTGGGGATTTCGGTCTCATCTGGAGATCTTAAATTCACTTCAAGTTAACTTTCATGTTTGGAGTGTTATAAAGACCCAGTTCATTGATTTGTCTGTTACAATCTAGTTTTTCCAAAACCACTTGGAGAGATTTTTCTTCTTTCTCTTCATGCACCTGCACTAATCCCTTTGTCAGAGAATAACTGTCCGGTCCCAAAGTCCATGGGTTTATCTCTCAGCTATCAAGTCTGCTCTGTTGTAATGAGACTCTATCTTTATTCAAGTACCACAGTTTTGTTTATTACAGCTTTATAGTATAATTTGAAACAGGAAATCGATCTCTCTCATGTTATTTTTTTCTCAGAATTGCTTTGGCTAGTCAGAGAACTTTATGATTCCACACAAATTTTAGTAACTTTTATTCTAAGTCTTTGAACACTATTTTCATTATTGTGATGGAGATTTTATTGACTCTGTTTGTGTTTTGGGTAAGATAATCATTTTGGCAATAATAATTCTTCCAATCCATGAATATGGGATATTTTAAATTTCCTGATGTCTTCTATTTCATTCAATGGTGACTTATAGTTTTTGAGGTATAAGTCTCATAAATCCTTTGTTATTTCTTAAGTGTCAACATTTTTGTACACTATTTTAAAATGGAATCGTCTCATTTTAGTTCATTCTCATCTCGTTTACTATAATCAGATAGAATTGTAACCTATTCTTGTGTATTTATTGTGTAGCCTGCTACTTTTCTGTAGAGGCTTATTGTTTCTAAGACAATTTTTCCAAAATATTTTATTATACCACTGTGAGATATACAGTTACAAAGATGTTCATAAGATGTTCATGTTTGGGTTTCGGTCATACAGGGTTCCAGCACCCATCCCTCCACCAGTGCCCATTTCCCACCACCAATGTCCCCGATTCCCTCTCCTCTCCCCTAGCCTGTCTCTATGGCAGGATCTTAATTTCTTTCTCTAAGAAAATTTTTGGTTTGCTTTTGGAACACATCTGGTGGTGCTCAGGGATTACTTCTGGCTCTGTGCTCAGACACCACAGGGATACAGCCCATGTCAGGCTCTGGAGGATATATAATGTCCCAGGGAACAAACCCAGGTCAGCTGTATGTAAGGCAAATGCCTTACTTACTGCACTATCACTTCAGCCCCTCTAAGATTTGGGTTAGTGGGTTCTTCAGGGTCTTCTGTGAATAGTATATGTCACCTACAATTAGTAATAGTTTAACTTCTTTTCCAATTTTGATAACTTATTTTTCCTGTATAATTGCTGCTGTGGTCTGCAAAACTATATTGAGCAGTAGTAAATAAAGTGGCATCCTTGTCTTGTGTCTCAGAAGGAAGGCTTTCAAGTTTGGTTTTTTTGCTGTTCAACATGATGTTGGTCATGAGTTTGTTTTATGGAACTGATACTATATTTAGATATTTTCCTTCTATCACTATTTTGCTGAAAGTTTGTTCTTAATCAAGGATAAATGTTGAATTGTGTCAAAAAATTTTCTCTACCTATAGTTCTGTGATAATATGATTCATCCTTTCTTCTGTTGAAACTGTATATAAACTGAATTGATTTGTATATATGGAGTCATTCTTGCATCCCTGGAAAGAATCCCACTTGATCATGGTATATGATCCTGAGAATCATTACATAAAATTCACCAGTGATATTGACATCTAATTTCCTTTTTTAGTAATATCACAGTATTATTTTTGGTAAAATGTCTGCTTTCATATACACTATTAGAAATACTATCATTTGCTCAATATTTGGAATAGCTTGAGGAATAGAACTAATAAGTTTTCTTTGAGCATTTGGTATAACTCACTAGTGAACCTGTCTTGACCTGGGATTTGTTCTTGGGAACAACCAAAATATCAACAACAGACAAATGGGTAAAAAAGTTGTGATATATATCACAATGGGCTATTATACAGCTATAAGAAAATATTAAATCATGCAATTTGCTGCACCTTGGGTGGAACTGGATGTAGAACATTTTGCTAAGTTTAATAAAAAAGAACAAAGAACCTTACTCATGTGTGGTATATATAGAGAAAAAATTGGAGAACAAAGAATTTTATTCATGTGTAAGTAATAAAACAAGGAAATGGACAATATTAGTAATGACAGACCTTTGGCTTTTGAGCAAAAACCTGAAAAAAACCAAACAATGAAAGTCTGAAAGGAAGGAATATGTGAGTTAGGATGTATATAAGGGCTGTAGTGAATAATTTGGGGCACTTCAATCAGGGCAGAAGAGGGAAATAGCTACTAATCTTGTACAATAAAAACATAGAAGTTATCATTACTATAACAATTTTACCCAAAATGCAATTTTTGAGCTAATAAAAAACATCAGACTTTACTGGCCATAAAATTTGCCTGACAAAATTTGCATGTAAATATGGTAGCTCTGTAGAACGAGGCAGATAACAGCCAGTATAAGGTAGTCTGCATAGACAGTACTAGCCCTGGAGTCTTGGAGATGGTCATCACAACCAGGTAGAAATGCCTGTAAAAGTCAGTAACATTGGCTGTGCTAGCATTACACAGGGGATGGTTCCTGGGCAGCCAGATGCCAGGCGTAGAGAACTGCAGTTCTCTTTGCACATGTCATGTTCACAGTTTTGTTCAAGAAGGAGAGGGCAGACAGAGAAGGACCCCAGCATGCAGGTTTCTCCCATTCAGAGGACAGGTTTTGTTGACCACCTTACTGTCCACAATTCTTATGGAAGACACAAACTACAAAGACTGAGGTTGTTCTGCAAGCTTCTCAACTCACCAGGGGGAAGTTGGCACTTCGGCTACACTAAAATTAAGCCTCCCTCTCCATTGCCTAGGAAGTCAGGCCTGCCTGCCACTTGCGGTCAGAGGAAACCTATAGAATTTTTTTTACTTCCAGACAGGTCGAGTGCTTTGAGCCACAATGGATGTCATCAGCTGTCCTTCAGCCTTTAGGGAACACTGATTGCCAGAAGAGAGTAGGATAGACAGATTGGGGAGTCCTTCATCCTTTAGGGACCAACAATTGCTAGGAGAGAGTAATTTAACAAACTGGGCAGACTATGGGACCATTGGGGGATTAGCCCTTCCAGGAAGACTAGGTGGTGGGGCAAACAACTATTTCAACCAGAACCTTCTCCAGGACCTTGATGTGGCTAGTTGATTCTTGCCTCTCAGAGCTTGGGAAAGAAAGTCCAGTTTGCAGGCCATCTCTTCATGCTTATTCCATGCTCCCAGCAGAACTTGAGGTCGTTGCATGCCTGTTACATACACAGACCCTATGGGGCAGAAGACATGCAGGTCCCCGGGAGAGAAGGGCCAGTTTCTCATGTGCAGCTCCCTCATCCTCTGAGCTAGAATCTGCCCAGTGTCCTCATACACTAGGCTCAAGGAGGAATAAAGTGATTCCTGCTGAGAGCAGCTTCCAGTCTAACACACATAGCTGCTTCCGTTGCAATCCCAGAAGGGGGCCACAGTGTCTGGAGGTCACCCTGCAGGAACGGTTGCCATCCAAAAGGGGAGAGCTGAAGTTGCTGGTCCAAGAGGAAGGTGGAATAGAGCTGAATGAGGAGACAGCCATCTGTCGGCCTTCTTGATGTTCCTCAGGAATGGCCATCATCTGCATTCTACCCCCTAAGCACACAGAGAACAAAGAAGTCAAGTCACTGACTTCAGGCCACACATCCAGGTGGAGGTGGGCCATGGGTATCCATCACAGCAGCGGAGCTGCCAGAAACCTGACAATAAGCCTGGAAGAGCGTGAGCCTATGCACCAAGCATAGACACCAGCCAGCTCCAAGAAGCCAAAGTGCACAATGTGGGCGCCCTCGGTTTCCTGTTTGTGGGAGGTGGCACAGACAACTCTGACCCAGGGACAATGGGTAGCCCCCACACCCCACTGCAGCACCTGCTCTTGGGCCAGCAGTTATCAAGGCAGTAAGTGCTCCTGAGGCCCACGCTGCTCTCTCTCTCCTCATGACATCCCCTAAACCCATAACCCAGCTCCTGAGGAGAGTTGGAGTTCAAGGAGAGGGACAGCAAAATCTGCCACAGAAAAGAAGTTCCTGGGAAGCAGGACTTCTCCTCTCTCTAGTCCACCCATAAACTCAAACTTCAGAGCTATGTGGGTCACATGGTGGATTGCTAATAAACATGCGCCAAGTGGTACAAAAAACAGTGAAGCCAGCATGGGCGGGCAAAACATTGAGTGTAGTGCAAAGGCAGCTGGCTCCTGCCATGTGTCTAGTGTTTAAAGTTCAGATGTTTCCTCTCCAAGCCTGAGGGTGGAGCCACTTCCTGATGTGGAGCTAGAGTACAGCGTAGCTGGCCTCTAAGCTCTGCTTGGTCCTTCTTTCCCAAGAGAGAAGAACAGGGGAGATGGAGATCAGTCTGCTTGGACCCCCCATACATACACAAAGCTGCTGATCTGAGGTGGCCTTGGCTGGATTGATCTTCATCACATGCTTGACCAGCTCCAGTAGCTCCCCTCCCCTTGGGTCACTTCAATAATATAACCTCACCCTGCATGCAAATAAAGCTTGGGATCCCTCCTCTTTTTATTATGCTCCGAACACCACCCTGTCAGATCTAAGTGGTCTCTTGAACTGTCAGAAATATAGAGGGGCAAAGAAAGGACAGACATGGTAAAGCATGTCCCTAGCACATGTTAGACCCTGAGTTTGATCCCTGACACCAAATGGGTCCACAGGTTCTCCTGGGAATGGCCCTGGTGACCCATTGACCACCAACAGGTGCAGATCCTAGGAAAAGAAAAGAAGGAAAGAGAGATAGAGAGATAGAGAGAAAGAGAGAAAGAAGAAAGAAAGAAAGAAAGAAAGAAAGAAAGAAAGAAAGAAAGAAAGAAAGAAAGAAAGAAAGAAAGAAAGAAAGAAAGAAAGAAAGAAAGAAAGAAAAAAGAAAGAAAGAAAGAAAGAAAGAAAGAAAGAAAGAAAGAAAGAAAGAAAGAAAGAAAGAAAGAAAGAAAGAAAGAAAGAAAGAAAGAAAAGAAAAGAAAGAAAGAAAGAAAGAAAAGAAAATTAAGAAAAGAAAGACGATCTTTGTGATCACAAAAGACAAAGGCCTATGGGCTTCCTGCGACTGAGATTAGGGGGCTGCTACCCACTGCTCCAGGACAAGGGTTGAAGTATTTTAGGGGCCAAAACAAGAGTGCTCTCTCTCTCTCTCTCTCTCTCTCTCTCTCTCTCTCTCTCTCTCTCTCTCCCTCCCCTCCCTCTGACTCCCCCTCTCTCACACTGCTCAGAGACCTACACAATCTGTCAAGTGAGTTTGTTTTGCACTCCAGATAAATGAAGGGCCAAAGGGTGTTGTTCTGACTCTGAATTCTTGGCAATTCTACAGGCTTCTAAATAAGCAAAGTCAAGGCTGCCAGTCTTCTCTGGCACAGCTGAGCCCCATTTAATGAGTAATAGGAGCCTAGCCAGTGATGGGATGAGCTGGGGGAATGGGAGGGCAACTCCAGCTTTAGAGACAATGGGATTCTTCTTTCAAATACAAACACACCCTTACCCCAACCCCGTGTTGATTAGACTCTGTTGCCTGTCGCACAGTACCTGCTTAGTGCACAGAGATGGCTTCGCTGTGGGGAGAGACAGTGCTGGGGAGGCCCCACCCCATTAGCCCTCTTCAACATCCTACTGGACGGGGCCCCACCTACACAAATCCAGAAACCAAAGTCTAGTTGATTCCCCATCGCTGAAACGATGGTAAACAAGAGCTGAAAGAAAAAGGACTTAGCGAAGGTCACAGGCCTGTGAGTGACCTGGCAGGCCCAGCCCCATGGCTCCTGCAGGTGGCCAGCACTCAGCACAGTCAGCCGGAGCCTGCTGCCCATCCTGAGCACTGGGAGACACACCCACAGGGAGCTCTACGGGGAGATAAAGCTCCCACTGGTCCCCAAGGCCTGGGAGGTCTGGGGTGTGGGCTCAGCTGCTAACATCATGTCGAGATTCTACCTTCACAGAAGCTGATGAACTGACTGCAGTCTAGTAACTCCAGGATGGGGGACCCTTCAGGCCTCAAAACATGCTCTCTACTGGCCAGATAGCACAGAAACCCAAATGCAGCTTCTGCCCAGCCTTGCTTTGGGAGAGGGCCGACCAAGAACTGGCAGAGCAGACAGTAGGCAAGAATCCTGAGAAACGGGGTACTTGGGCTGGACCCGCCTGGCTGGCTGCTGCAGGCTCTGGAAAGGTCCCAGCTTCCCCTCAGGACCCACAGCAAGCGCAAACTAGTACTCCGCACTCCCTCCAGCTCCAGCCTGCATCGGCACCAAGAAATAGTTCAGGCTACACTCTGGCTGCAGTGCCCGCACCCTGAATGCAATGCTCACCAGGCTCAAGCTTGGGTCGCGGGGCTCACACACTTTGTCTTGGTGCTGGCCGGGACTCTCACACTTTTGTTGGGGTGTTTGCAAAACCACAACCACAGAAGGCAGGGGAAGGAAAAGGCAAAAAGGATCCAGGCTCCGCTGTCCCAAACAGGGCATCTGGGTTCAGACAATCCTTCCCAGAGCGAGTAAGGAAAAGCAGGAGTTGAGGAGCCTACGCCTGCACTCCAGGGAAAGGCAAGGCTTTGTGGGAAAGAAACGTGCTGCTGAAACGCTTCCCAAACCAACGTCTCTTTTCAATAAGCCTTTACTCCACCAGCTCAGCTAGCTTCAAGGCTAGTCTGAATCCCTGGAGCTCTCCACAGAGACCAGGTACCCTGGCGTCTGTTCTCATTCTTCCATCCTGCCTCCTGTTGCAGCTGATCACTTCTGCTGGGGACCAATGGGCAACTCCTCTCACAGCACCTTCCCTCCAGCCTCTCCTTTGCCCTCCACCCTCCCCCTTCCCTCCTGCCCTTCCCTTCTCCCTGCTTTCTCCCCTCCTACCCTCTTCTCCTTCCACCCTCCTCTCCCCTCCTCCATCCCTCCCCTCTCCCCTTCGCCTTATACCTCCTCTTCTCTCCTGCATCTTCCTTTTCTTGCTCCTCCCCTCTCCCCCAGAATCTCTTCTCTCCCTCTCTCTCTCTTTCTCTCTCTCTCTCTCTCTCTCTCTCTCTCTCTCTCACACACACACACACACACACACAAACACTGGAAGGTCATGAGGTCGCAGAGAGAAACTTTGGCTGGAACACTGCGTGGTGCTCCAAAATCCTAAACACTGTGGCCTCAGAGCCTGCCAGAGAGTACAGGGAGTCCTGTGGGCCGGAGTCAGGCAAGATGGGAGAAGCCTTATTAGGTCATCCAGCCCAAGAACCCACGAGCCTTTCAGCAGCCCCCAAGAATGCAGTCTGGATGTCATGCTAGGAGATGCTGCCCTTCCTGCAAGGACAGTCCAGTGCCTTTGTGCCCACAGCCCTGGAAGAGAAGTCCAGTCCAGGGAAGCAGCCTGGCCTACTTCTTTTCTCAGAGGCTCAAAGGCATTGTTTCAACCATACTTATCTGCTCAGAAACCCTTAATTTTTCACACGCTTTGCACTCTTTTCGACTTGGAAACACCATAGCTTATTTGTTAGGTTTATCACTTGTCTCCTGACACCCCTCACCCCACCCCCTCAAATGTAATCTCCTCAAGGAGGAATTGGCTCCATCTGACTCATACAGCTGTGTCAAGTGACGTTTCAATAAACGTTGATCCAATGAACTTCTTTAAGCACAAGCTGAGACAAGCTGAACTTATGCACAAGCTCTCTTGCCACCTCACAGACCCCCCCACCAACCCTTCCTACAGCTAAAGCTCCTCAGCTCTCCCATGGCAGGGCCACGATCCTTCTCCCTTCCCTTCTTGCTCTAAAGGGAAGTCTAGTCTCACAGTGACTGGGTTCGGCCCTTCACTCATCCTCCTTATCTTGATTGATTAAGGGCTACCAACTCTCCCCACCTCCAAGAGGTTGAGTACAGCAGCCCAGGCAATTACCAGAGACCCTGCTCGGCCTTTGGTCTTGATCTTGAACTCAACCCCATCCCTCATACCTGCAACTTCATCCCTCATACCATCTACTTTGAGCTACCCAAATTGCTCCCCAGGAAGACCCTTATGCATTCTGCTGCACCAAAGGACCAATGCCTTGTAAGGTTTTGACAAGTCTGAGCAACTGCACTCTCAGCAGGCAAGTTCCGGTCAAAAGAACAGAAGCCTGCTGGTAAAACATTAACATTCTAACATTGCTAAGAGCTCTGGGGTCAGACCAAACCAGACAGCCTGGATCTTTTATCCTAGAGCCCACAGGCCCTATGAGCTGACCTTATAAAGATATTAACTTACATTTTCTGATTATAAAAAAAACATCGTGTTTATAAAAATTTAAATAATAAAGGTAGATTTGTGTGTTTGGGTGTATCCAAACATTGATTTTTTCCCTTCCCTTTTGCCCATGAATTTTTTTTCTTCTTTGGGAGAAGAATTTTGGTTTTCAATCCATCTTTCTCATTTTGGTGGTTTTTAGATAATCCCACCTGTGCTACAATTCGCTTGAACTAGGGCCATCTTTTTAACTTTTTACCTCTGTGGACCTGACCCTGTCCTGTGATTTGGATCATGGCCCACAGTTATAACCACTATGGTTTTCCAACTCATCTATACCTGTGGATCTACACCCTTCAGTGGACAAACACTTGAAACTCTGATCTACTGTGGAGTGACTGGGTGAGACCTAGAGGACAATGGCTGCCTCCCTGGAACAGAGTGAGCACGGGGGTCATCATGCTGTGCACTGGACACATGTCCAGGTCAATGCCTAGTTCTGAGGGGACCTGGTTAACTATGCCTGCTTGCAAGATTCCAAAAGCAACTCCTCCCTTTAGGATGAATTCCTTTCACCTATTTGTAGCAATTCCATTTCAAAAGCTATAGTTTTTTGAACCCTCAACTCTCCTTTCAGAGAAAGCTGCAATCTCAGAAGGGTGAGTGACAGAAAAGACTAACAATGCAAACGTGTCCCACTGAAGGAGGGAAATTGGCATGGCAAGTATCAACCAAACACAAAGCTCGTGAAGTGTCATTTTGAAACCAAACTGGTCAGGAGGAAGTGGACAACTGAGGACATTGTTGCCCTGGCAGATTGGGGTCAGCTGAAGCTCTAATAGAAAACAGTAGGTAGGCTAGAGAGACTCAAAAGAAATTTGGTGTATTTCTCTTGCTGAGTATTTGTATTTAACAAGAGGAAGGAAGGAAGGAAGGGAGGGAGGGAGGGAGGGGAGGAGGGAAGGAGGGGAGGGAGGAAGAGAGGAAAGGAGAGAGGGGGAAGGGAGGGAGAGAGGGAGGTAGGGAGGGGAGGGGTGAGAGGAGGGAGGGAGGGAGGAAGAGAGGAAAGGAGGGAGGGAGGGAAGGAGGGATGGAGGGAAGGAGGGAGGGAGGGAGGGGGAGGGAGGAAGAGAGGAAAGGAGGGGAGGGAGGAAAAAGGGAGGGAGGGAGAGAAAGGGAGGAGGAGGGAAGAGGGAGGGAGGAGGAAAGAGGGAGAGGAGAAAGGAGGGAGGAAGGAAGGGAGGGAGGGAGGGAGAAGGAAGGAAGGAAGAAGGGAAGGGAGGAAGAAGGAAGGAAGGAAGGGAAGGAAGGAAGGAAGGAAGGAAGGAAGGAAGGAAGGAAGGAAAGAGGGAAGTAATGAAAGAAGGAAGGAGGGAGGGATGGTGGGAGAGAGTGAGGGAGGAGAGGAGGGTAGAAGGAAGGAAGGGATGGAGAGGGAGGGAGGAAGGTAGGGAGAAAGGGAGAAAGGGAGGAAGGGAGGAAGGGAGGGAGGAATGGAGGGAGGAAAGGACAGAGGAAGGGAAGGGAGGAAGGGAGGGAAGGAGGGAGGGAGGAAGGGAGGGGAGGGATGAAGAGAGAGGAGGGAGGAAGGGAGGAAGGGAGGGAGGGAGGAAGGTAGGGAGGAAGGGAGGGAGGAAGGGAGGAAGGGAGGGAGGGAGGAAGGGAGGGAGGAAGGAGGGAGGGAGGAAAGAGGGAGGGAGGGAGAAAGGGAGGGAGGAAGGGAGGGAGGGAGGAAAGAGGGAGGGGAGGGAGAAAGGGACTGAGGAAGTGAGGGTGGGAGGAAGGGAGGGAAGAAGGGAGGGAGGAAGTGATGGTGGAAGGGAGGGAGGGAGGAAAGAGAGAGGGAGTGAGGGAGGGAGGGAGGAAGGGATGGAGGGAGGAAGGGAGGAAGAGAGGGAGGAAGGGAGGGAGGGAGGAAGGGAGGAAGGGAGGGGAGGGAGAAGGAAGGAAGAAGGGAAGGGAGGAAGGAAGGGAGGATGGAAGGAAGGAAGGAAGGAATGAAGGAAATAATGAAAGAAGGAAGGAGGGAGGGTGGGAGGAAAGGAGGGTAGATGGAAGGAAGGAAGGGAGGGAGAAGGAGGGAGGAAGGTAGGGAGAGAGGGAGTAAGGGATGGAGGATAGGAGGCAGGAAAGGAGAGAGGAAGGGAGGGAGGAAGGGAGGAAGGGAGGGAGGGAGAGAAGGAGGGAGGTAGGTAGGAAGCAGGGAGGGAGGACGGGAGGAAGGGAGGGAAGGAGGGAGGAAGGGAGGGAGGGTGAGTGGGAGGGAGGGAGGCAGGGAGGGTGGGAGGGAGGGAGGTAGGGAGGGAGGCAGGGAGGGTGGGAGGGTGGGAGGGAGGGAGGGATAAAGGGAGGGAGGGAGGCAGGGAGGAATCAGGGAGGGAGGGAGGAAGGAAGGAAGGAAGGAAGGAAGGAAGGAAGGAAGGAAGGAAGGAAGGAAGGAAGGAAGGAAGGAAGGAAGGAAGGAAGGAAGGAGGAGGGAGGAAGGGAGGGTGGAAGGAAGGATAAAAGAAGGAAGGAAAGAAGGAAGGAAGGAAGGAAGGAAGGAAGGAAGGAAGGAAGGGAAGGAAGGAAGGAAGGAAGGAAGGAAGGAAGGAAGAAGGATGGAAGAAGGAAGAAAGTCCGAAGGCCGGAAGGAAGGAAGGAAGGAACGAACGAAGGAAAGAAGGGAAGGAAGGAAGGAAGGAAGGAAGGAAGGAAGGAAGGAAGGAAGGAAGGAAGGAAGGAAGGAAGGAAGGAAGGAAGGAAGGAACGAACGAACGAAGGAAGGAACGAAGGAACCAAGGAACCAAGGAACCAAGGAACCAAGGAACCAAGGAACCAAGGAAGGAACCAAAGAAGGAAGGAAGGAGGCAGGCTCTGGTCTTGACCAAGTTAACTCTGTGACCTCATCTGTAAGATAAAGATCACACTAGGATCTGTAGTTCTTTGTGTGGCTTAGCAAATACAGATACCTAGGGCCTAGTTGTCCCCCAAAACTTTTAACACTGCTCTGTTGTACAGTCCATCAGTTAGTAGATGTGGTTTTGTTATTACATTTAGGAACAAAGTTTTCACCCCAAAATTTGCCAACAGATTTTGACTTCCTCCTGGTTATCTCTACTTGGAGGAAGGTTTAGAGGGGCTGCCAAGTGGTGCATCCTAGAAATTCTCGGTTAGCTGAGCTAGCAGGTCAATGTCAGGATCTTAAGAAGCAGTGGGGCTGTTCCCTGAGGTGATAGGATTACCCAGGCCCACGCTACCCCCTAATTCTGGGTAGCCATGCACCTTAACGTATGCATTCTCTGTATCTTTGGACTTCAGAGTCATTTCCTTTTGGGGGGTAGGATCATACACAGTTGTGCTCAGGGTTCACTCCCCACTCTGTACTCAGAGATCACATCTGGCATGGCCAGGAGACCATATGTGGTGCCAGGGATTGCACCCGAGCCAGCAGCATGCAAGGCAAGTACACCACCCTCTGTACTATATTCCACCCCCAACACTCAGGTCCTCTTTTAGTACTTCCTCCAAACTATGCGTGATGTGTAGTCAAGGAGACAAGTGTTTGCTCACTGGGCCCATAGCATCGGCTTGCTGCCCACACCTTGCACATCTCTGGCCTCACATTCATCTGTGCATCAATCACAAGAGCTCGACACGCCAACATGTCATGCACTCCACAACTTCCTGCACAACCATCCACTGGGTGGTTTTTTAGCTTGTCATAGAAGAGTTTAATCAAGGTGATGGGACAGGACTGTCATGTGGGGAATTCTCAAGTAGAACTTGCCCCCAAATCCCTCTTTTAGAAAAATCTCTTTATTTTATTTATTTAGTTATTTATTCATTTATTATTTTATTTTATTGGCTTTTTGGGTCACACCAGAAATGTCCAGGGGTTACTTCTGGCTCTATCCTCAGGAATTTGTCCTGGCAGTGTTCAGGGAACCACATGGGATGCCAGGGATCGAACCCAAATTGGTCTTACGTTCAAGGCAAATGCTTTACCTGCTGGACTCAGGTACCTGGAAAAACTCTTTAAATGGCATCTTTCAGGCTATTTCTGTTTTACTGTTAAAATGTCAAAAAAGTTTGTAAGACTACTAAAAATTTTGGGGAGGAAGAGCCCTTTTTACTCGTGTTCAGGGGACCTAGAAACCACTTGCAGAGATATGGACCCAGACCAGACCATTCAATGTTTGGGCCCAAGGAGGAGGTGCCGCTCTGACGGGAAGGTTCTGGGGACCACCAAGGGTGTATAGACCTCTGGCAGAAAGGGGGAACCATGCAGTGACAAGGGTTGAACTCGAGGCCCCCACCTGCCGCACATAAGCTCCAGTCCTCTGAACTCTCTCCCCAGACCAAAAACACATTTTTAGGTTATGTAGTAGACAAAGGACTGGGGAGCTGCTGGAGTCAAAAACTGTGTATCACACACGGCAGACAAAAGAGAACTCATTTTTAAATGTAATAGTTGGGGAGGGAAGTAAACTAATCAAAGCTTATTGTTTTGCCACTCATTTTGATGCTCTCACGTTCCAGGTAATGAATACAGCAGTTCAGTTTCCTCTTAGGCTGTTCTGATAACCTCTGGTACTTTGCCGCATCTGAAGTCTCCTGCTGCCAGACTGAGACACACACACACACACACACACACACACACACACACACACACACTTAGGAAAAGTGCATCATACACATAGTGGACACATATTTTTTAAGCCATCCCTGAAAGGCCCAGAAACAACCCCCCAGACTTTTCCTCTTTGAATGCAAATGAATGCATTTTGCTGCCTCAGAAAGTGTCTATTTCACAATAATTAGTGTTTTAGTCTGAAGACATGTGAAATGCTTGTTTTTATTTTCCCATCTCTTAAGTTCACTCCATTGGCAAACTACCACTTATGACCTCAAACACCATCTGATTTTCATCAGATGTGTTCTTTGCAGCAAGAAGAAAAGCCAAGCCAAACTTTTACAAGGTCATAACAGATATATCTTTGCAGGTGCCACATTGTATATACGAAAAATAATGGAGATACAATTTCTCTGAAACAGCTATATTTTATGGCTGCTTAGAGTTTTATAGAGAAATGAGTATTGGTCGGCCCCTGGGCCGCCTCAGCTTCTCATCGGCCATAAAAAAGGAGACCCCGAGCCATGAAGATGTTTAAAAACACAGAGTCACAATCCAGAAAAAAAGGAATGCGACTGGGCTTTCTGCACACCTGACCATATGGAAAGTGAATTAATTGTACTCCAATTGTATTACAGTCAAATGAGAGATCATTGTTGCCAATGTAAAATGCCAGAACCTCAGTCTGGGTGCAACAAAGTTATTGATTTATTACGAACCTTCCCAATGAGGGATGGGGAACTAATCAAATGCTGGGACTGGAGCCATCTTCTTTTACTACAAGGGCAAAAGACAGCTCCCTGCATGGTCTAATTTGATGAGGACTGCAGCTGGCTATGCTGCTTGGAATTTCAGCCATTGGGAAGCATCCATTTTCCTCAAATGGACTGTCCCTTTGAGTCTGAAAATGTTCTCTGCTTTATCTGTTAGTGGAAACTTCTAGGAATAGAAAGCTAGATATCACTGTCTTCCCGCTCATCATCGATTTGCTCGAGCGGGCCCCCAGTAACATCTCCATATGTCCTGTCTCATGCTAGTAGAGCCTAAGGGCAGCTGCTTGCTCCAGGAACGTAAAGAGCCTCAAACCATTCCATCAGGTCAAGGGAATGAGGTCTATAATTGTTACTGGTATTTGGCATATCAAATATGACACAGGTAGCTTGCCAGGCTCTGCCGCGTGGGTAGCATACTCTTGCAGTCATCTCTAAATATAGCATTTATTGATGAACCGCGTGGCAGAAAAGCTGGGCTGTGATAGGTTGGTCTGCTGGGTGGAGTTCTGATGAGGGGGAAGTCCGGATGTGGAAAACGGAGGCCCTCATGGAGTGGGGGTCGTCTGGCTTGTTACGAGGCTCTGCTGGTGTGCCAGGCCAGGGCTGGAACCTGCCATCCCTCCTGGGTGCCTCGTGAGTGGCTGGGCACAGGGAGAGTCAGTAGCAGCTCTGCCCCATGTCTGTGAGTCTCCAGACGGGGCCTTGTTTGGAAAGTATGGCGGCTGGTACAAATTGTGTAAGGTGGACAGCCCAACTGTTACGAACACTTTAAAAAACCTCTGGGCTCTCTACAGACGCCAGGGCAAATTTGAAGCTGCTGAGAGACCTTGGAGGAAGCGGCCATGCAGTCACGGAAGAAGGGCCTCGACACTGCTCACAAGCAGAAGGTGGCCGAGGTGCTGAGTGACGAGCTCATGGAGAAGGGGTGCAGCCGTGAGAACTTGGACGTGGTCAAGTACGAGAGTGGCCCTCTGGCAGCCTGCTCCTGGAACCTTCTAAGCAGTCCACATGCCTCTTCCGTGGCCAGGGGCCCAGGGAAGACAGTCTCCTGCAGACGCAGCATCAAAGAGGGCAGCTGCCCACGTTGTTCTCTGGAGCCTTCAGGAAGCGCCTGGAAAGATACAGCCGACCCCCACTCAGGCCAGATATCACTGGCCTGAATTGGGAAATTCTTGAATTTAAACTCTTCCATTACTTCCATCCATCTATCCATCCACCTACCCACCCACCCACCCATCCACCTACTCACCCATCCATCCATCCATCCATCCATCCATCCATCCATCCATCCATCCATCCATCCATCCATCCATCCATCCATCCATCCATCCATCCATCCATCCATCCATCCATCCATCCATCCATCCATCCATCCACCCACCCACCCATCCATCTATCCAGCTAGACATCCAGCCATTTACTCCAATCTTGTCCTTGTGTTCCAGAGCATAAATCTATTACTTTACCCCATGGAGACTTTTTTTCAATATTCAAGGGCAGTCCAACCTATTTCCATTAAGCCTTTTTTTTATGCCATCTCAAAATTCCACCCTCACTGAACTCACTTAGAATGATGCGATTTCTAGAGTCATCATTACTTACCGATGGACCTGATGGTTAGACTATGAAGATCCAACACCAGACACTCTCCCCAGACATGTCTGACAGCACGTACCACTGAAGAGCCAATGCTGTCTTCATTGGCAGGCTGGCTTTTTTTTTCCTTCATGGATTGTAAAGTCCTGTTAATATTGTGGGATAATTATGTTGTGAGTTTATAGGAGTTTATACAAATGGAAGCCCCTTAGCCTCTTCATATTTTTCCCCTTAAGGTGAATCTCCCCTAACCTAAACACGTGGGTATATCACACACACACACACACACATAATAAAACGTGTATTAGACATCCTGTCAGATATAATGTTTATGCCTGAAAGAGCCAGGAGGAAGACCTGGAAGGAGGAGAAAATTATAATAAAAAACATTCAAATGACCACTTAGCCACATTCCACTGAGAGGTGCCAAGATTGCTCTCGGGGGCAGGTCTGCGATCCTAATGCCAGAAAGTTTCATGGTGTAGGAGAATATGTTCAGTTATGAGTTAGAAAAGCAAATAAAGTCAAAGAGAGTATTAAATATAAACTCTAATACATAGTATTTTATTATATCTATTAATAACACAGTTTTATATATTAACCATATTTCTCAACTAAACTACTCCTTCCAATTAAGGGTCCTTTGCTGTTAAGTTCTGATAAGATCGTTTTGGATCTCCTTTCAAGGTGTCAGTCTAACCTAATTCCCTTCCCGCTTCCTGTCACCTGTAAAGTGATGACAAGAATACTTTGACTTTCCTGATTCAATGTGATAATGAAAATGGACTGGGCTGTGTTGCCACATTGGACCAAATTGCCATGCTGCCAGCTCATTGTTTCCCAGCTCACACAAGACCCTAAGGCAGTGTTCCGGGTAGCAGCCAAACCCTGCATGCAATGAGTCACTTGAGCATCGTTTCATCTTCATTAGTCTTTTTTGCTCATTTTGGCTTCTCAAGTTTCCTAATTAGACAAGACAGATGAACACGTTCCTTATTCCATAGAACTTTCTGGATTTAGGGGAGCACACATTCCCAGAACTGGTTGCCCTGGGCATCTCTCATAGGAGCATGGCTCCAAAGGCCTTTTGGATGGAAGATTTTCACCAAGTTCGGTTGCTTATATGAGGAGCCTGAGTTCTTCTAGGCCTGCCATATTGGGCCGATCTTCTTGTCATATTTCATCTTTCTTTTATACCCTCTTGAAACATGTGCTCTTTGGAGAGCCCAGTGCACAGTCCACCACTCCCACTGTGTGGTTGTATAAGGATTACATAATTTCTTGGAGAACAGAGCAAAACCACCCTAAGCAGGAAGGGAGCCAACCTATGCCTCTGCATGCTGAAGCACTAGCCTAGATCTTGCTTAGTATCACTGTATCACTGTATCACTGTATCACTGTCTTCCCGTTCATCATTGATTTGCTCGAGCTGGCACCAGTAATATCTCCATATGACCTGTCTCATGCAAGTAAAGTCCAAGGGCACCTGCTTGCTCCAGGAACATAAAGAGCCTCAAACCATTCCATCAGGTCATGGGAATGAGGTCTATAATTGTTACTGGTATCTGGCATATCAAATACAACACGGGTAGCTTGCCAGGCTCTGCCGTCTGGGTAGCATACTCTTGCAGTCATCTCAAAATCCAGCATTTATTGATGAACCACGCCTCTGCTTGCGGCCGCGCTGAGCCGGGCTGTGATAGGCTGGTCTGCTGGGTGGAGTTCTGACGAGGGGGAAGTCCGATGTGGAAAATGGAGGTCTTCATGGAATGGGGGTCATCTGGCTTGTGAGGCTGTGCTGGGGTGGCGGGCCAGGGCTAGAACCTGCCATCCTTCCCAGGCTCCTCATGAGCGGCTGAGCTTATGAGCTTGCTTAGTAAAAGGGATATTTTTTCCAGGTGCCTAAGCATCTCTCATCTCAGCAGTATGATTTAGGGTGCAGACATTGGCTACACCCTATCAGTTCCAACCTCCAGATTGGAAGCCAAGCCAACCTCCAGATGGTAGCCCTACCATGCAAACAACGTGAGCCACATGGCTATTATGTGACAGAACCCCCCCCCAACTGAAGCCTGTATCTCAAAGGCTCCTCTGACTTCTCTTATTGGCAATGCTCTGTGCATATAGTGCCTTTAGGGGAAGCTAGTGACAGGCAGGCTGGAGTAAAGGCTGGAGCCATGTCCAGGATCTCCTTCATCACCCTATTCTAAGGTGAATTCCAAAGCATCAATGATTCTAAATTATAGTGAACGTTTGGAATCCTCACGAAAGTTATCTTTTTTATTTTCAAAGCAGCAAGATAAAACCTATTCCCTTTTCTTAACAGATTGTTCACCTGATTTATTGCTTCTAAGTATCTAGACATTCGGTATGCAGCTCCTTAATTGCATGCTTCCCCCTGGCTCTGAAATGGTAGGAACCAGTTGATTGTTGATTGTCAGAATTCTGTGTGTAGAGGCTCCTTCCTGGTGATAGTAATTTTTTTAAGAGAAGCTGCAAAATGTTAACAAAGCCTCACATCTCAACTTTTCACAGAATAGTTTGCCATATGCATAATAGGATGTCAAAATGGAATTTCGTTTGTCTCACTTTCTGCTGAGCTTCCAAAATCCCGAGAATAGCAGAGTAGCTGCTAATCCTTCTCACACTCCATGGTGAGATGCTAGACTGCTGTTTCTGTCCTTGTAGCTGCAAAGCCATTAACATTCAAGCTCAGTGGCATAAACCAACTCTTCTCTTCCCATAAAATTCTAGGGGTTGGAAATTGGTGCAGAGCAAAGGATTCACTCCCATCATGGGGGTGGCAGTGCTGGGTAAAGGTTCTCCTGGGGTCATATAAAAGGGGGTGTTGGTGTCAGGTGGGCCCTCTCCATATCACTAGGTTGGGCTTCTTCACTGCAAGATGGTCCTTGGTCCTTTCTTACATGGCTGATGAGTTTTCTCTGAAAGAAAGTAAAATAGGCCAGTCCTCTGATAAGGTGTACTCAGAACTGGCCCAGCATTATTCTATCCTGTTTAGTTGGTCAAGACTCACCACAGAAGCTGAGTCAGACTGGAAGGGACAGCACTGAGAAGATGCTTTCTTGGTGGTGGAGTTGATCACATATGAGAGAAGAAATGATGCGGCCGGCTCTGTGGATGATACATGGGGAGGTATTATACCACTTGACCCTGGTTTGTAATGCTGGTGGTTAGACAATAGAAGGGATTTCTTTGGGCAAAATTGTTAGAATTCTAAGGTACTTTTCAGGTGCTTCTTCACCTTAAGCTTAACTAGAGCAGTTCATAGAAACATGATGGTCCCATTTATTTTTCCAGTTTTGACTTCCTTACACCTCCAGCAAAACTTCTGGCATTAATGTACCCTCTAGCATCACACAACAGAATTCTGAAGAACAGGTCTTTGTAGCACTGTGTTCCTAGCAGCACTGTTCTCCAAACCCAAAAGTTTGAAGCAACAAAAAGATGAACAAATTGTAGTTGGTATGAACAATGGAGAACTTCCCAGCCTTAAAAAGGAAAGCTATTTTGACATGAGCTACAATACAGATGAACCTGGTTGTGCTAAGTAAAATAAATCAAGCATAAAAAGAATTCACATTTTATCATTTCATTGACACTATCATCCATTTCATCCATTTCATAGCAATAGTAATGAAATGGTGATTTCCTGGACTGGAGGGAGACAGTTGAATGGACAACGTTGCAATTGAGGGAGATGGAACGTTCTGGAGCTTGTAGGTGATGACATTCTGCAACATCATCAATATAGTGCCACAAAACTGCATACTTTAAAAAACAAAGGCCAACGTGGTCTCTTATATGTATTTTAGCACACTTAAGCTGCACTCACCATGATGGCAAAGCCCCAAGAATGGGCTAGGCTGGCCAGAGTTTGGCCAGAGTTTGGGATCCTTCAGGGAGGAGCAGGCACAGACTCATACCCCCCAGAGCCCAGATGTTCAGGGGCGCATTCTTGCACGACACCCACGTTCTCTCACTATTCATCCCCACCCAACCTCTGGGATTTCACTCCTCACCTCAGGGATTTGTCATTTTTCAAAAAGCTATAATTGGAGTCTCTTGCTCCACTTCTTCATTCCTAGGTCACTATCCTTCCTTTGCTTTCTAAAGTGACCCATGCGTGGAGCCCCCTGCAGACCATCAGTCCCTCTTTCCCACGAGTTAGCTGACTCCAGGGCTCAGAGAGTTCAATCAGTGCAGATTGGTGACAGGGTCTCAGCATCAGCAGGAAGAGACCCAAGAATCCCAACTTTGAAATTGTGTCCATGTCACAACCACACACCAGTGGTGGTGTGGAGGCAAGAGATTACAGGCAACAACAACAAGACAAAGAAAAAGATAGACTTTCCCATCTCAACCTCAGTCCAGCTCTCTTCCACCCCTCCAGATGTTCCTCCACATTAGGAAAGTCAGAATGACTCTCCATTGAGACCTGTGATGCTTAGCACTTGGTATGTGTAGGGGTGTAAGGTGGAGGGGGGGGGGGCTTGAACTGACCCACCCCTGTAACTTCAGCAGAGAGAAGGCATCTGAGAGTTGTATTTGGTGCCCAGATGAAGGATCTGTGAGTTTGCGACAGAGGAAGGAATCTGGGCTTCCCCAGGGCACCTTCCTGCCTTCACCTGCAACTCAGGACCCATCTCTGTGAGCCCATTGGGTTTTAATTCCTTGGCAACTGTTTGCTTGGGTTTGGACCAGGCACAGGGAGTGCTTTGCTGATTGAAGGAATGTCTGTGAACACAGCTCAAGGACTTGCCTAGGAATCCCCTGATCCTGGCAGGAACTTTGGGCAGGAAGTGACACCAGGCTGGACAAAGTTCACTAGCGAAGCAAGTTGGGTTGCTGGTTTCAATGTGGTTTTCAGTAAACCGTGGACCCGTCCTCCTTCATCTTCCATGAGGCCGTCCTGGCTCTGGAATATTTCCCAAGCCAGATTTCTGGATGGTTGATCTTCCTTGGCTGCTGTAGTTTCCTTGAGCTGCCAGGATTTAAAAGGGATGGGCACCCCGTTTCTTGCCACAAGCAAGCAGGTCCCTGCCAGTTCTTTTGCCAGAATTGTGGGGAGGGAAAACAACAAAGTGAGGAAATCATCAGGCATCCAGTGAATTTTCCTTGGAATTTCTCTAGAAGAAAGAGAGTGCAACATTACTACTGAGTGTTGGCTTTTATTTCCAAAGGGAGGGAGAGTATACCTAAGGCAGAAACTGGGATCTGGGGGTGCCCTTGCAGTTTGAATGTATTCTCCATAGACTGGACAGCTTTGAGCAGACCATGTGTCATAGTCAAACACTACATTGTTCCCTCTGTGGGGGTTGTGGGTTCATGTTTGACAGTGTATGTGATGGAATTGCTAGGATAGTTTCTATCCCATTTGTTTCCAAGTTTTAATAAAGATCACCCAGTCACAGGATAGCAGTCCCTGGTTTGGATTATGAGTTTGTGAGCTCCAGTTCAGTTCATGATAATGGGAATTCTTTTCTTTTTTTTTGACAATGGGAATACTATAGAAGATTTGGAATGAGATATTGATGCTGAACCAGCCCAATGATAAATGAATAAATGAACCTAATGATAAATGAATAAATGAACCTAATCAAATAAATAAACCTAATCTTTTCCTAACCTTATCTCTGTCCCTTGTCCCACTCCAAAGAGAAGTTGTTATTCCAAGTCCAAAGATGCCCCCTCATGGTGAAGCAATACTTTGGCCTCATGGAAGAGGAGAAATTCTATCTTCTCTCCCTATCAATTCAGGTGTTATTACCAATGAAGGTGAAATAGTTGTTGCAAAAAAAAACAAGCAAAAATGCCCACTCGGCTGGCATAACCCAGCACCCTGCCCTGTCTTACCAAGCCAGCTCCACAGCGTATCATACTCCTACGTGGTGTGAGCCCACGGAAGACATTACTCCACTCCTCAGGAGAAATCCTACCCCAGGAGAAGAAAGCCAAAAGGAACCAAGAAACAGGTAAGAGGGGCTGCTCCTTGATGAAAGACAACTCAGATGGAATAAGCCTTCAAGTCCAGGTCACTGTATCACTGTCTTCCCGTTCATCATCGATTGGCTAGAGTGGGCACCAGTAACATCTCCATATGTCCTGTCTTATGCTAGTAGAGCCCAAGGACATCTGCTTATTCCAGGAACATAAAGAGCCTCAAACCATTCCATCAGGTCATGGGAATGAGGTAGATAATTGTTACTGATATTTGGCATATCCAATACGACAGGGGTAGCTTGCCAGGCTCTGCCGTGCGTATGGCATACTCTTGTAGTCACCTCTGACTGAGCAATAGTCCAGCAGGGAGGGCAGTTGCCTTGTATGCGGCCAACCCGGGTTTGATCCCCGGCATCCCATATGGTCCCCTGAGCACCGCCAGGAGTAATTCCTGAGTGAAGAGTAAATAAATAAATAAATGAATGAATAGATAGATAAATGAATACATACATAAATAAATAGATAAATAACTAATATATACGTATATATGCATACTGTATAGTTGTATTTTTAATTAATTGTCAATATAAAAATCAGTGATCTCTCTTAGCAATGTGTGTGTGTTTTACTAGATTAAGGTCAATTTATTTCCTGCAAGATGCTTGAACTGAATAGGGGATGAGAAATCCAGGGGTTTTCTATAGCCTCTAGTGTTTCTATTCTCTTTACACCCAATAACCATATTGTTATATGAATTGACTATTCACTGAATGTTATATATATTGACTATGCACTGAACATATAGTGCATAGTCAATGACTTCAAAAAACTAACGTATCCTTTCTTAGACTTATGATTTGAGATCTAGAATTTTCCTTCACTGAGCATCTTGGTCTTTATGTCCTTTGTAGAAACACTTCATTGAATATCAAGTCCAGATATTATTGGAATTGCAAATTTTATTGCTTTCTAGACTTTCAATGGGGGCAAAGCCAATATGCAAGGATAATACAATTCTTGAGTAGAAATCTTTTATGGCAATTTTGAATAGGCCCATTCCAGGCATAACTGCACTCTTTTAAGGAAATTCCTTTCCTTTGAAAGAAGAAAAGCTCTATTGTAGAAAGTCACAGTACGCTGCTACATGGGATTTATATCATGTCCTTTGTGTGATCTGTTCAACTCTTCCTCTAAACCAACTAATCCTAGTCAGTCATTCCCTGGCTTTGCACCTAACCTGTCACTGAACATTTGGGTCATTTCATTGCCACTACTCCTAACTCCAGCTTGTTGCATCATGAGTCTGAAGTGCATAGTCAATGACCTCAAAAACTAACGTATCCTTCCTTAGACTTATGATTTCTGAGATCTAGAATTTTCCTTCACTGAGCATCTTGGTCTTTATGTCCTTTGTGGAAACACTTCACTGAATATTGAAGACAGGATTCTTAACTGATTTTTTGCTCATGAAATTCTCTAAGTCTAATCCTTTATTGAGTATGGTCCTCCCCAGACCCATGCCTTCCACCTGCATCCTGAGGTCTGTAACCTTTATACACTGACTTTCCTCTCCAGATATGTCTTTCATGGAGAATACATTCTAGGAAAATATTTTATAGTTGTGGCTTGTAGGTGTTTATTTATTAAACCATTGTAATGCCCTGTTATTAAAATTCTGTGTAATTAAAATAATTGCTTGAGTTTTGAGGTGACTACTAGTGTATCCCACCCGCACGGCAGAGCCTGGCAAGCTACCCGTGTCATATTTGATATACCAAATACCAGTAACAATTATAGACCTCATTCCCATGACCTGGTAGAATGGTTTGAGGCTCTTTATGTTCCTGGAGCGGGATGATGCCCTTGGGCTATCTCACATGTGGCAGGGCGTATTGAGATGTTATGGGTGTACACTCGAACAAATCAATGATATACAGGAAGATAGTGATACAGTGATACAGTGATGTCCTGTTATCTTCTTCACATATCCCTAGAGAATTTTATGCTAAATGAGAAAACTAGTAATTACTGTTATGAATAGTATAGATGATTGCAGTAGACACTGAATCAGGTGTTTCACAGGGGTTCGCCATTTGATCAGCAAACTTTTGCAGTGAACATGGTTGTACCCATTGACAACTGAGGAAGCTGGACTCCAAGGAGACTTGTAGAGCCCCACCTTGATGCCTCCCTTCCTCCAACCTAACAAGTGCCCCAGGAAAGACGTTGCTTCAGCATTTCAAATGTGAAGAGAGGATTCTTACACTTTTGATCAAAATTGCCTTCTCTATTGTCAATGGGAAAAATCCTCTTGGCTCTTAAGAAACATGGAATTCAGATTTTGCCAGTGAACAAGATTCTTCAAGCAGACAGTTGCGTTAGTGAGTGATAAGCAGCAGTTTTCAGCAGGTCATTGATTGTGGGACCCATCAATCTCTCTCAGTCTGGGTCTGCAATAATGTGTCAACACTCCTGAGAGCCCTCAGTTCAAGGAAAGAACTCTGACTCTTGTAAGGTATACCTACAAAATGCCAAGGAAAGTGTCTGCCAAAGAGATAGGCTGAGTGGCAGAGAGGAAAAACTGGGGACATTGGTGGTGGAAAAGGTACACTAGAGAAGGAACAGATAAAAGAACTTTGTATGAGTGAAATCCAATCATGAACAACTTTGTCATTGTGTATCTCAAGGTGATTCAAATAAAAAGAACAAAAATTAACTGGTCCCTGAACCACTAGAGTTCTTCCTCTTGCTGAGCCAGTATTTTACGTCCATCAAATTCCAAGGTTACTCAATTATCTTAAATAATTAAACATATTAAACTTACATAGTATATACATTAGATACCTTAGATAGAGTAAACTTTTGTATATTATATAAACACTATACCTTAGATATAGAAAACGTTTATATAACCTAGATACCTTACACATATTAAAATTATATATCATGTAACTTAGATACCTTAAACATATTAAACTTATATTATATAACCTAGATGCCTTACACATATTAAAATTATACTACATAACTGAGATAAATTAAATTACTTGTCTCTGATATTCCAGACAAATTGGCAGAGGTCCACTCCACACCTTCAAGATGGCAGCAGTTTCTTTGGAACTTCTACCTGTCAGTTCTACCCCCATAACATAGCTAAGCCTTTTGCAACTAAAGAGAGAATCATTTTTAGTAACTGGACTTGCTTCTGCCTGGCCCTGAATAAATGGAGTGAAGGGTGGGGATAGAGAAGTGGGGAGCCAGGTAAGAGAAAGAAGACCCAACTTCTCTGCCAGCTGGTTACTAAGGTCTGTGTCTCTGACTCATAATAGACCTAGACTTAAGTCAGAGTCACTTTTCTTTTTCTGGGGATGGGTGACCGCTATCCCCACTGGGAGCCTGACTGAACTTCAGGAGGGCTCAGGTCTTAGAAGCCTGGCTGGGGCAGTGCACATTCTCCGTCTCCTGGATAGCATCCCGGGCCTATCCCCACAACTTGAGCTTGGAATCAAGTTCTTGTTTTCCACTCCTGTTGCCAGTGCCCCTCCATCATCATCCCAGACACCCCTGAGGAGTCTGCCTGCACCCTCATGGGAGGAGCTCCCTGGCAGTGGTTGATTTTCTGGGAGGGATGACCAGCAGCCAGGCGGGCAAGAACTGCCACCACTTCTAGGTCCTTCACAGCAGAGCTCAGCTCAAGGCGCCTTCCCAGATATAAAGAACATGCCCCCGCCCCAGGCTTCTTATGGTTTCAGGTGCAAGCCATGCTGGGGAAAGAGCCAGCTGTTTAAATTCACAGGGATTTGGACTTCTTGACTTGCTATAATCCCAGACACCCATTTTGCCAGTGAACAAGATTCCTCAAACAGATAGATGAGTGAGTGACTCATCTATCCCATACCCTGTTGGTTGATAAGCAACCAACAGGGTATGGGGCCCATCAACCTCAGTCTGGGCATGAAATAATGTGTTAACACTCCTATAGATCCCTCAGTTCAAGGAAAGAGCACTAACATGTGTAGACCCACAAATGACCTTTTAAAGAATACAAATTTGAACTGTATCAGTCCACTTTGCATATAAAACCCTTATGGGAAGCAGTATGGAGGTCTCACACTGCTAAGAATCTAGTTAAGAAATTAAGAATGAGTTCCATACTACCCAGTAATTCCACTTCTTGGCATCTACCTCAAGGGCCAAAAATCATTATTTCAAAAAGCGATTTGCATGTCTATGTTCACTGCAGCACTATACACAAAAACCGAGATTTGGAAATGACTCAAGTGCCCAAGAACCAGTGACTGGATAAGAAAACTTTTATGCATATACACTACATATTGAGTGTTAGTGTGTGTGTATACAAAATGCTACTCAGTTAAAAGAAGAAATCCAGCCAGAGAGATAGCACAGTGGGTAGGATGCATGCCTGCACAAGGTTCACCAGGGTTTGATCCGTGGCACCACATAGGTCCCCAAGTCCCTCTAGAAGTGATCCCTGAGCAGAGTAAACCCTAGGTACAGTTAGGTGTGCTCCCAATATTTTTTTTGAAAATGATGAAATTATGCAATTAGCCACTAAGTGGCTGAAACTAGAATATGTATCCTATTGAGTAAAGAAGGAATAGAATAAATATAGAACGATTTATCTCACATGGACTATCAATAAACATAGCATGGGAATAACAAATAGCTAGAGACAGGGTAAACTGATCCACAGAACTGAGTTTGAGGGTGGGTGCTAAAAAGGTGGCTTATCAGAGATCTGGATTCGATTCTGATCCAGTCCTCCAAGTACTTTCCTCAAAGTATCATCAGCGTATGACAAAAAAAGTAATCTGTCTTTTTAAAATTCTATTCTCAATCCCCCTTTTAAAAAAAATCAACCTCCCAAAAGTTACTCGTTTCCCTACCTCCACTCAGATCAAAGTCCCGCTCCCTCTCATGCATGCCATATCCGGAACTCCTCCTTGGCCAAACACCCACAGTCCCATTCTCAGAATCCGCCAAGCTTCTCTCTCCTACAGATATTTTCTTCTTTTACTTCTTTTGCAACTCCTCTGCCTCTTAATAACAGCTCTTTGAGAACTCTCCACTGATTTCTCCATGCTGCCACGTCCCAGACTTCCTGCGCTGACTACTCTGCCCCTGCACCTCTCCCCAACCTGACCACAGACGGAGTCTCATTTGCCAGTCACTGAATCGCCTCCATTCACTTCACTAGTCACAACCACGTATGCTACTACTTTACTCTCCACCCAGCTTAGGTGTCCAGCAAGTATCTCAGGTATAATGTGGGTCCTGCATGGGCATTGCATCCGACTTGTGCACTGCAAAAAAGGTGACCCAGCCAAAGGGATCAAGAGTGTGGAAAAGCAGCTCTGTCAGGCTTCCTCAAGCCACCCACTTGCTGTGTGCCCCATCCACAGTGTAGAAGAGACACTTTCTTCCACCAGGCTTGCTTTTTGCCTGTGCCCAGGCTCCGCTTTGGGGAAGTCTGGTGTTGCATGAAACCATTGGAAATGGTTCTTTCCTTTTCTTTCCTCACCAAACCTGTTTCTCTAAGCAGAGGTCACTGACAGATTGTGGATAAGGAGGTGAGGTGGAGAAATAGGGGCAGAAGGGGACTGAGGAGGTGAAAGGGCAGAGAATACAGTTGCTTTGTCTTTTCTTTGCCTTCTCTCCCCCACAAACGTTTTGAGAATCTGACCCTTCCCCTTCCCAGGCCATGCTATCAGCTTTAGGATGATTGCAAACAGCCCCAACAATCTTCCTGCACGTTCCTGACCCTCTGCACAGACAGAAAATGTCTAAGACATGACTGTGATCTCCTCATCCACCTGCTTAAAACACCCTACTATTCCTTCTCACTCAGCCACATTCAAACCCACACTCTCTGCTACATTCGCAGCCTTTTGGGTCAATCTTCTGTCCCCCAATCTTTAACCACCTCGTCATCTCTGCTGTCTCTTCACCTCTGACATGCCAGCAGCTGAAATGTCCTCACACTGTGGCAGTCAACTGAGGAATGGTATTTGGGATGAGAAAAGGGAAGGATGAGAGCAAAGAGGGTTAAGATTATCACAGGCAGTGAGACACAAACGTTTAGTCAAAGTCTCAAAAGCGCACCCCACCTCCACACACCAGGAGAGATTTCTGGCTTCCTTCTCCTTGGAACTTGGTGCTCCCCTGGGGGTAGGGAGTGATAAATCACACACTGCACATCATGGAGGTGCTTATCTCTAAACCATCTCGGACTTGTTTCTGTATCCTTAGAAAACAGGTTGTTATGCAGGGACAGGGCAACATCCAAGGCCAATCGTTTGGAGGCGCTGTGCCAACTTCCTGTCAGCTTGAAATACCAGAGTTTTGCCCCAACAAAGAATCTGAGTGTAAGTACGTGGCAGAGCACACCTGGACAAACGTGCAGAGAACTGCAAAAATTCTCCCTGCCATTCACAGTCATGTATCAGGTTTTATTTCCCACATTTCTCTTCCTAGGAGCAGCAGAACTCCAGGCTCCATTGTACGGTGCGTGAAGATCTGCAGGACACTGTTAGCTAAACTTTGAAATGAAGGAGACACAGACTCTAACCTTGTATGGTCTGGAGCCTGGGGAATGACTTGCAGAACACTGAGGCATGGCAGCCCATATTTTAAAAAAAAGTGTTTTGATGCCCAGGACTCAAACAAAGCTCGCAGCAGGCCAAATGGCTTATAAAGAAGAGATCTGCTCATGGAACCACATTGCTTAGCAGATGGAGCACAGCCCAGAGCATAAACTTAGAATCTCAAGCCTCTCTTTCCACTAGCAGTCAACCACAGAGCACAGGATTCTTTCCATCCTAAGGCAAAGTGAGAGAGAAGAGAGAGCGAAGTCACGTTTCTCTGAATGGCAACTTGCTGTGCCAAAGGTAGCAGCTGAATAGTTAAATTGAATCTATGTCTTGCCACTCCTTTCTAGGAAGTCAATGCTGCTCTTCTGTAGGGTGCTCCTTCTCAGGGTTCCACGCTGCCATGGATTTAGAAAACCTACCAGCAATTGATTTATTGGCATTTGTAATTTGCTCACATTTCCCATTGTTCATGTTCATGGGAGTTAGGCATGAGTCTTTCCCTGTTGACCTGATCAACTACTTTTTTCTTTCAAAAAATGCCATGGACTTCCCTAAGCACCCCTGGGTCCAGGTCGGTGTGAACAGGACAGGTTCTGTTTCTGCTCTTGTGTCCTCTCATTGCTGGTTTGCAGCTCATCTCAAGTCAGGGAACTCATCCTCTACATCCTCTTCCTTTTTCCTCCCTCCCTGGGGATCCCACTGGAAGACTCATTCTCACTCTCTAAGACACAATGTTCCCAGGGAAAGAAAATCAGTACCAGCACTTGTGTTCAGAGCAAGAGCAGCCATCACGACATATTTGGATCCTTTTACCTGAGCTTCTTTGCTTTTCAGACCTCCAAGGGCCTGTTAATTTGTATCATCACCTCACATCACATCTTTCTATGAAAGATGCTTTAGTTTACATCTCACCCCCTCAGACTCCCAATAGATTTAAAGAAAGAACATGAACAAGGAAATAGCAAGAGTGAAGTGATTTCAATCTCAAAAAGCAAGGAGCCTCTAAGAAGACAGCACTGAACATCGTCTATTCCAGTCTTGGAATAAATGTGGAAGCACTATAAGAAGGTGATTTCCAAGGTGAGGTCAGAGTCACATAAGAAATGCTGAGACTTCTCACTGTGCCTGAAGGAAAGGAAGCCTCAGAAACAGCTTATTGAATGGCTCTTATGAAAATGATGCAGGTTCCATCACAAAAGGCTTTTTATTAGCCAAAGCTGAGGTAATGAAAGACTGAAAGAATTAGGGAAAGCAATGGATGGAAACACATTGGCTACCCCAAAAGCTACTGAGATCACTCACATTCGTCTTCACTTCAGTGCTAAAGAGAGTGAGTTCTCATTTCCTACCTAAAAGGGAAAAACATCCAGACAAATCTTAAACCAACAAATAAAATACTCTTTAGACGTCACTACAATTAGCCAGCACATCAAGCGCTTCCTCCCAAAACAAGTACTTTAAGGGAAAGGATTAGATGCCTGACCCACCTTTCCTGTCTGTAGTGTATCTGAAGGTATCCGAAGAAGGCTGATTGATAAGGGAAGATTACTCTATGGGATGAACTAACAAATGTGAAGCCATGTTGATAGTTTTAAAACAGTCTTATGCAGCCTCTAACGAAATATAGATTCAAGTGATCATGGCCAAAGAACGGTGAAGGATTGGTGAGGGACTTGCGGAGGAGCGTCACCTGACTCCACTGCTGGGTCCATGGAGGAAATCCCATGACATCAGTGCCTGCTGATTATGATGCCTCCTAGGAAATGTCTTTGCCAACACAGTTGGCTCAAAACATAGCTAAAACTCTAGATAGAACAAACTTCCAAAGATGGAAAGAAAATGGGCAGATACATGAGGAAGGAGACAAGTCCTAAAAGTGGGGTGCACCATTGACAAATGACCCAGTTTTGAGTCTGGAGAGATATTACAGGGGTTCAATCCATATCACTGGGTGCAGCACTGGAAACTCTGAGCAATGCCAGAGCATTATGGGGGCCCAGGTAGAGCCACATCTTGGGGTCCCTGTACTGAATGAACCACTAACTGTATTAGCAGAGAATTGTCAACCACCTTCTGACCCCAAGTGACTCAGTTTCTTTCACTAAGCCATAGTATGAGTGAAGCATAGGAATTTTCTAGTATAAAAGAGAATGAAGGGACATTGCAACCAAAAAGAAATATGTAGGCCTTATTTGGGTCTTAGAACAAAACAACTTCACAAAATATTATTAAGGCAATTGAGCAAATTCAATCAGAGTAGAAGATGGCTTCAGGGATTATTCTGTGTGTAAATCATTTTGTATTTATGTTTTTTGCTTTTTTCTCTGTGTTTATTCTGCTGTTGCTGTTATTTGTTTTGGGGTCACAACCAGATACCTGGGTGCAGAGTCAGGACTTAAGGTTCTGCATCCAGGGATCACCCTTGACAGTGCTCAAGGGACCATATGGAATACTGGGGATCAAGCCCAGGTGGGCAGCACTACAAATAAAACTCCCTACCAGTTGTACTATTTCTCTGGACAGGTTCTACTACTTTTTTTGGTTTTAGGTAGATACAGAGATGTATGAATGATAAGACATCACCTCTTCATATAGAGGATTCATATTATTATACACTCTGCTTTTGAAACAGTGTCATTTTTATTTTGACATTTTTATGAATGCAATTATTCTAAACATAGACATTACAATTTATTGGGAGTGTGTGGGAGTGGGTGGGAGGGGAGGCAGGTGTTGGGTAATACCAGGCAGTACTCGGGGTTACTCCTGGTTCTGTGTTCAGGGATCACTCCTGGAAGTGCTGGGGGCCATATTTGGTGACAGGAATCAACCTGGGGTGGCTGCTTGCAAGGTAAGTGTCAGAACCCATGTACTATCGCTCCAACCCAAATCATTTTTTTATTATACCAGCATCAATAGATCTTTGTTTGGCTTTTAATTCCTTCAAGACCAGAAGGATGCTAGGGCAGGACAGGAAGTTGGGACAGTCACAGAGAGTATTTGTAAAGACTGGTGACCTCTGGGATTGGGACAATAGGGCATGTTTCTGAGGGAGGTATATGACTTACTACTCCTGATCAATGTCTGCTTCCGCCTTACTCTGGGAACCAGGACAATTTCTCTTCCCAACTTCCTGGAAATTCACTTTAGTTATGTGACTTGTTCTGACTGTTAAGAAATGAGAAGTGATCTGTGTTCTTCCTGGTGGAGGCATATGAGAATTGGTTCTTCACCCACTCTGCTCCCTGTGCTATAACTGCAGCCCCAAGTATCTCTGTGAGCTCACCATGCTCACCCACCACATGTGTCAGGCATGATGAGACAGAAACAGACACTCATGCCTCTTTTGAACAAGCCACCGAGAGTAGAAAGGTTTTGTACTGCAGCATAACTAGCATCATACTCTCTCATGTAGAGTGCAGATGAATTTAGTGCTGTCATTGATAACGTTCTAATGTTTGTGTTACTTGTAGTACTGCTGCACTATTAGTGATTAGTCACTCTACTCTGACAATCTCTTTACAAGCCATAGCCACAGCGCTGGCATAGGAAAAGTGAGAATCAGAATCCAGACTGTTGGAGTCCATGAAAAAAATTTTTTAACTCCGCAGCTACATTTTCTTCTGCATGCAGTCTGTAGGAGTTCTGTTCCCACTTGAGTGAATTTATTAATATAGTTTGAAAATAAACTATCTCAGAGAGCAATTCATTCAAACAGTAATTTTGAGGCTTGGTCTACGAGGTTTGCAAATGAGAGTTCTTGATTAAGAATTTGGGTCATTATTCACTTCTCTACAGTATGTAAGACAACGCGGCTCTCTCTAAGGCCCACCCTAACCCCTACCCCCACCACAAACAAAACAAAACTTTGCAAATTCTGCTCTTTAGCAGAGCAAAACTTGTCTTATGCATCAGTTCCAAGTGAATAAACAATCTCATGTTGTCCCATCAGAGTTTTCCAGAAGTTTTGTGAGAGCCAGCACTAGGCTACCCCCTTCCCATGAAGATGGCTTTACTGCTCTGTGAAGGATACAACCCAACTCAACCCCCAACATTTCAGGAGCCCCCTACTACTTCCCACCTTAATTGAGCTAGGAGTCCTGAGTGTGTATGTGAGTGTATGTGTATGGTGTGTGTGTGTGTGGTGTGTGTGTGTGAGAGAGAGAGAGAATAAAGAGAGAGAGAGATAGAGAAAGAGAGAGAGAATGAGGATATGCCTGCACTCAGGGCACTTTCCTAAGAATTAACATATATTAATCATAAACAGAACCCTAGAGGGCAGAAACAATTATTAGTCCCCATTTTACAGCTGAAGAAGCAGGCATTGGACGGAAAGGACAAACAAGGTCTAAAAAGCACCCAGTCCCATAATAAGACAAAGAAAGACTCAGACAAGCCTAGCCCAGACCATGCGAAACCTTCCTATCTTTCAGAGTCATCTTTAAGATGTTTACACTGCCTCCCTATATTGGCCCACCCCTCTGGAACCATGTCACCCTCTGACACTGAGGCCATAAATGCCATTCAGTACACAGGCCTGTCTCCAGTGGTAGGGACTGTACCCATTATCAGGAAGTCTGGGGATAAGTATTATTAAAGGGAGCAACACATCACTGCAAAGGTTACACACCACTGCAAAGGTTACACTTCCCACATTCCCCTGCAGCCATGTAATTAGCTCTAGATGACAAGAAGCCAGGACTCTAAGGAAAACTCGCCAGGCTGACTCAGTGGGGAGGACTGCCTCTAACTGACTCAACGGGGAAGATGGCCTCGAACCTTCCCCCACTTCTTTCTTTTACCCAGAACGTGGAGCTAATGGTTAGAGCCCCATGGTTCATTTTTTTTTCCTTTTTGGGTCACACCCGGCAATGCTCAGGGGTTTCTAGTGGCTCTGCACTCAGGAATTACTCCTGGCGGTGCTAGGGGGACCACATGGGATGCTAGTGATTGAACCCAGGCCGGCATGGGCCAGCCGCATGCAAGGCAAATGTCCTACCCTCTGTGCTATCGCTCCTGCCCCCATGGTTCATTTTAAATCTTGAGGTGATCCTTAATCAATAAATCCTTTTGACTATCCTTCCAAGATATGTCCCCAACCACCCAGTTCTCATTGCCCGCCTAGGCTCTAGACAGTGTGGCTAGCCATATTCTGATGTTTAATTGCTTCACTGTGTTTCTACTTCTGAAGTTTACAGAAATCTCTATTGCAATCAAATACATTATTGGTCAAATACCCATAGCTTTGTAGGGGCAAAGAATACATTTATGACTATTTTTAAAACCATGACTGGCTGGGGTGGGAAAGTTGTTAAAGGGAGATGGTTACACAGTGGTGCTATTTTACAACAGGGTCGAATCATCACATGTTCCATCACAATAGTTTATAACCAAGTAATATGCAGGCCCTGGAGGAGCCATGTGAACCCCCACTGCATACATGCTCGTTGTGCCACTCCAGCATGCCCAGAAGACACCGAGGTCTGTGACTTCTTCACAGCAGAATCTCCCCAAGCTGTGTGTCCTTTCTCTAATGGAAACTGTCTAAAGTCTGCTCTGAGGGTCTAATAATAGTCAGTATGAAGAGTCCACCATCCTATTGACAATGTTCACTTTTTAATTTGTTTCTCTTTTTACTGAAAAAATATATAATTAAGGATGGTAAGTGAAAACTCAAAGAGCTAAACAGGACAGACAAGGGAAAAAGGAAGGTTCATAGTGTAATGACGAAAGAATATTCTTCATTCCAGTGGTTTATGCTCAAACTCATCCTCTGCTAATTTCTTGGGTGAATGTAGGAAAGTTACTGAAAATGCCTTTCTGTGTCCCTCACCCCCGTTAACCCTGGCTTCAGTTTCCGGGTCTCACATATGAAATTACAGTACCTAGCTCAGAGATTGCTGTGAAGATGACCTTTGATTATTGCCATCAAACATAGACAAGCTCTTATAACATCATACTGTTATTGTCATTATTGCTATTTCCTTAGACTGTGAAACAACCAGAGATAATAGTTTTTATGTATTTTCTGAACAATTTAATACATACATGGTATGTTATCTTTTTCACATGAAAAGAAGCATATTGTGTACTTTACAGAAAATCATTTGTCTATTATAAATTTTTCTGAAAATATTTCTCATATTATTCTTGTCAGTGGAATTTCTGGCTATTTCCTCTGTTTTTCATTTTTAAATACTACTACTACTACTACTACTACTACTACTACTACTACTACTACTACTACTACTACTACTACTACTACCACCACCACCACCCACCACCATCACCACCACCCACCACCACCACTCACCACCACCCACCACACCACCACCACCACCACCACCACTCACCACCACCACCACCACCACCCACCACCACCACCACCACCACCACCACCACCCACCACCACCACTCACCACCACTCACCACCACCACCACCACCACCCACCACCACCACTCACCACCACCACCACCACCACCACCACTCACCACCACCACCACCCACCACCACCACCACCACCACCACCCACCACCACCACCACCACCACTCACCACCACCACCACCACCACCACCACTCACCACCACCACCACCACCACCACCACCACTCACCACCACCACCACCACCACCCACCACCACCACCACCACCACCCACCACCACCACTCACCACCACTCACCACCACCACCACCACCACCCACCACACCACCACCACCACCACCACCACCACCACCCACCACCACCACCTACCCACCACCACCACCACCACCACCACCACCACCACCACCACCACCATAGCTCATGCACTTGATGTATGTTTGTGAGTTACTATAATTCCTTGGAGCTCCTTCTAAGTCAAAACAATATAGACTTCATGTGTCAATAAAACTATTGAGTTGTCATTTTGTTCTCACTCCTCCCCCCCTCGGACAGATGAGCTGAAGCATACATTAGTAGAGAAAAATACTTCCTATTTACCTCTACCTGTCTGGAGCCTTCCAGAGCTCTTTAGTGTCCCACCTGACAAGAGGAACTTCTTATCTCTGCCTTACCTACCTTTCCTGCCATGTGTACACCATCCATTTCTCAGCCTTTCAGTTGCAACGAAAGACAAGCTACCACTGTCAAATTCTAAACTGAAAATGTTTGTCTACCTCACATCCATTTCCAAACCTCCATCATTTCCTTTTAAAAAATATGTTTATTGGGGACCAGACTGATAGCACAGCAGGTAGGGTATTTGCCTTGCATGCAGCTGAACTGGGTTAGATCCCAGGCATCTCCCAGGGGTCCCCCAAACACCGAGGAGTAATTCCTGAGCATTGCCAGTTGTGACCCAAAAAGCCAAGTGTGTGTGTGTGTATACATATATATATTTATATGTGTGTATATACATTTATATATATTTATATGTATACGTATGGAGATGTTACTGGTGCCCGCTCGAACAAATTGATGAATTGATGACAAGTGATACAAGTGAAGTGTGTGTATATACATATATTTTATATGTATATATATTTATTTTAATAAACACTAATATTTAAAGTTGTTAATAATAGAATTGTTTCAGGTATACAATGTTGCAACACTAATCCACCACCAGCATTCCCAGGATCCCTACAATCCCCTAAACTGCGCCCTTAGTGACAGATAACATATTTATTTGTTATATTCCCTTCTGGTTCTGTGAATGATAACACATTTATTTGTTACATTGTCTTCTAACTCTTATTGGTCAATTTGGTCAGAAGCTGTGATTTCTAAGATTCGAAGTTTACTTTCTTTTTATAGATGTTTGTCTTTTTCAGGAGTGAGGACAGACCACTGGAGCTCAGGTTCCTAAAGTCCCCTATAAAAACTCCTTGATCTCTTTCTAAATTCAGTGGACTCATTTCCTTGCTACTTACTCTTCATTTCCTGCTTTTGAACAGTGCACAGCTTATGAAGCAGATTTCTTATCCAGGATCTTCATGGTCCTTCAGGAATTTTCCTAAACCAGCAGTTTCTTTCAGAGCTATGGTCAACAAAAGGATTTTTTCCATACCCAGAGACTGCGAATGGGTCCACTAGAGACTGGGCATTGGGAAACTTGGATTACAAACTCTGTTAATAATTTGGGATCTTAAGGTTCCAAGGAAACGCCCATTTCCCCATCTGAAAAAGGAGGGTCAGATTATCAAGCGCTGCCAGGACTAAATCTCTATGATTTTTATATGCTTTTCCAGATGGAGTAGATCTGCCAGTAATGTCCATGACATTTCTTTCTCAAAAAACTGTCCTCTTTTCCATAGGACATACTGAAACAATTAAGAAAATGTTTAAAACACACATTGGATGTGCCCCCAGCCCCCAAGACTGCATGTTTTGAACTAAATGAGAAGTAAATAAAAGGTTATACAAGTAGTTTCCACTGAAAAACAATACACCCCCCCACCTCAAATTTGAGGGTGCCTCTAGGGGCAAAGCAGTCTTACAGAGAGAGATATGATTAAGTTTGGGTCCACATAAAAGTATTACTCTGGACATGAAGTGAGAAATAACAAATACTCAAAAGAAATGCAAATCCTTTTTGAAAGAAAAAGATAGAAATCTGTCACTGTTTAAATATTTCCTTTGTGGTTTAACATTTCAATGGGGTTTGACATTTTTTATCTGTAAATTGTGAAACTGCCTTTGCACAGAGATCTCAGCACCTCAAAATCTGTAGAACTATAAAGTTATTTGCAATTAACCGGACAAACTAAACAAAGAACAGAGAAAATGGCTTTGTCGTTCTGGACTATTGGAAGTATTTTGTTTCTGGGCATATAGTGGAAGGATTAGTCAATAGTTTTAATGCATCAACAAAGTTTTGGTTTCCTCAAACTATACCCTCTCAAGAGGAAAATAAAATCTGGAGACACAGTTCTCACTGAGAACACTATCAATTGATTGTCTATGTTAACAAGCATCTTTTGCTGATCTTAAATGTTACATTTCTCGCTTCTTCCAGTTTCTCTGTGTCCCTGATCCTGTTTGTTTCTTGCCATCCGCTCCATTTAGCCTCACTGTAATATCCTTTTGTGGGTAGTATCCAGGAAATTCTAGATTCTGTTTCTTCCAGTAACTGTCAAGATTACCCTCTCACATATTTCATGTCCAAGTCTATCCAGAAAATAGTTGCCCTGATTCAATGACCCGACACCTACTTACATTATTTCAACAATGCACCTGGAACTCTAGGGGAACCTGTGCCCTAGGGGAAGGTTTGCTCTCAGCTTCCAAGGAGTTATGATCAAAACGTTGCCTGGGATGGACACACAAATCCAAAATGATCTGTCCACATATCTTCATTTAGTAAATATTTCTAGGCACCAGAATACAAAAATGAAAGACAGTGGGAGTTGCCATCTGATGGGAAGACAGACGAGTACTGACAGGCAGTTCTTCCACCTTGGCCTTAGCCAGTGAGAGGGAGTGAGCCGTCAAGAAGATGCTGCTGGGCACAGAAGTCAGCAAAATTCACATCCAAGGACTCTCCACGCAAGATTTAAAGTCTGTTGGAAATTTGCCAGATGATCATGGAACTGAATTGTTTGCTTGACCAAAGGAGCAGAGAGCCAAGAGGAAACCTGGTCCAGTGAAAGAAGACAAATGACTATTCCTATCTGGGGCCTCAGATGCAGGAATAAGGGCTGAAATGCGACCAGGAACAGATCATGGAAGACTGGTTGCTCCTGACTAAGATTTTGCTCTTATCTCATGGTCTAGTGACATGGAGTCACTGGAGAGTTTCGCCTAAAGAGTGATGTGATGAAACAAACTAGCATCCTCAGGTAGACCCCGAGAGAATTGGTGCAATTTGATTGTAACCCTCTTGTTGACCAAGCCCATGACTTCACTAAAGCTCTCAAGCGCATCATGCCTTTGTTTCTTCAAAGGAAACTGAAGACATTGGCCTGAGAAGAGAAGGGCTAAGAACATTTTGCATGTTGGAATCTTAGATTTGGTCCCCAGTATTGCAAGGTCCCCCATGCACCAGTAGGATCACTTGATCACTTGATCACTTGAATCCCGTTATTCATCGATTTGCTCGAGCGGGCGCCAGTAACATTTCCATTGGACCCTATCACGTGCCAATGTAGCCCAATGGCATCTGGTTGATTCAGGAATATGAAGAGCCTCAAACCGTTCCTTCAGGGTCTTGACAAGGAAGTCTGACCATCTTGTAGGTGGGCAGCCACGTGGTCTTTTGACATCCCGTGGGATCCAGTCGGTAACAGCTCTAGTCTAGCAGTCATCTCCAAATCGCATTACATGTCCAGTCCATCTGATTTTTGATGTCTTGGCAAACGAGACAGCGTCCCTGATTCTGGAATAGCGACGGAGGTCAGAACTCCAGATTCCTTCTCTCACTTGAGTGAGGCATGATATTCCAAGCATAGCTCTTTTGATTCCTCTCTGGGAGACCCAAATAGCATTCTCATCCTGCTTTCATAGGGCCCAGGTCTCTGAGGCATATGTTAATGCAGGGAGAACAGTGGAGTCAAAGAGATGTGCCTGAAGCCGGAGGTTCTTTGTCCTTTTAGCTAAGTCTTCGATGCCTTTGAAGGCATTCCATGCTGCTCTCTTCCTCCTGCGCAGCTCAGGTTTTAGGTCGTTCATCATGTTGATTTCTTGACCTAGGTACACATAACTGCTGCATTCAGAGATGTTTGTTCCATTGAGAGTGAATGGGGCCTTTGGAACTAGTTCATTTTCATGAACATGGTTTGCTTCAGATTCAGCTGTAGACCTATCTTTCCACATTCTCGGTCGAAGTCAGCCAGGATTTGTGCCGCTTGGCTAATGTTTGATATTATTAGAACGATGTCATCAGTGAAGCGGAGGTGGTGTAGTTGCCGACCATCTATCTTCACTCCTGTTCCTTCCCATTCCAATTGTCGCATGATGTTCTCGAGGGTGGCGCTGAAGAGTTTTGGTGAAATTGTATCACCCTGTCAAACCCTTCTTTTGACATCAATGATCACTTCTTTGTAGAATGGTGAGATCCTGGTGGTGAATCCGTAATACAGCTCACGAAGGATCTTGATGTATTGTGTTTGAACACCCTGTTTGGCTAGGGCTTCATGACTGCTTCAGTCTCCACAGAATCAAAGGCTTTCTGTAAATCAATGAACGTGAGACAGAGCGGCATCTTGTACTCCCTACAAACCTCAATGAGCTTGGTTACTGTGTGGATATGGTCAATTGTGCTGAATCCTTTCCGGAAGCCAGCTTGCTCGTATGGTTGTCCTTCATCTAGTGTTCTGCCAATCCTGTTCAGGATGACTCGTGTAAACAGCTTGTAGATGACAGACAACAGGCAGATGGGGCGATAGTTGCCGATGTCGAGAATGTCTCCCTTCTTGAACAGTAGAACTGTCCTGCTGGTTTTCCATTGGGAGGGCACCTTGCTTTCGGACAGGTAGCGTGTGAAGAGCTAAGCTAGTGTATTCATGAGTACTAATGGCAGATTCTTCAGGTGTTCGGGTCTGACTTTGTCTGGGCCTGGTGCTGTTCCCTTTTTACCGGCGAGATGGCATGTCGGATTTCAGAAGGGAGAATGTTGGGAATGACATATCCATCCTGTGGAATTTGCTATGTGGGCAGGTGGATGTAGCTATGAAAGAGATTTGAGTAGAAGTCCTGGATAATCTTCTCCATTGCCTTTCTGGAAGATGTGATAGATATATCAGGGCGTAGGAGGGCAGTTATTTTGGTCTTATAGGTGGAGAAGGACAGGCTGGCATTGCAAATGCTTTTCCCAGCTTCTGCTGCATCTTCCAGTATTTCTGCTCTTCTGTCTTTGAGTTCTTCTTTTTATCGCTTCTCTGCACCGTTTAGCAAGCTTGGACATTAGCATTTGGTCTCCTGAGGCTCACGGCTTGCCATGTTGGTGAATGAGCTTGGAGGAGTTTCTGAAGACAGGCATCCTTTTGTGTCTTTCTCTCTCTTGGCATTCTTTGCACAATCATGGAGGTGCTGAACCAGTCGGTTGTATTCTTCATCGATGCCGTCAATGGTGGTATCTTCCCATGTTGCTGCAATGGTGCCAAAGAGTTTCCAGTTGGTGGTCATTCTGGGAGTTCTCTTCTTAAACTTTGCAGCCTTTTCTCTTGCGGGAAGTAGAATTTTGCACGAAGGGAGACGGTGGTCCGATCCTGTTTGGAATTCGGGGACAACAGCAACATCAGTCAGACAAAACCATCGATTGAAGATGATGTAGTCAATTTCATTGTGGAACTGTCCACCAGGAGATTCCCATGTCCAATGTTTCGCTTCAGCCTTCTGGAACTGTGAGTTTCCATGTAGGAGTCACAACACTAGGAGTGACCTAAAAAATGCAAAATAGGGAATAACTCCCAAATACCTCCAGATATGGTCCACAAAAAAGGCGAAAAATAATATTGAAGCCAGCGGTGGTAAAGGAGATCAGGAAGGAAGTCACACATAACATGCTTTGGAAGGGACCTGGCTCGTGGTAAGGGCTGGGCAGAGGTGGCCTATGCAGCAGCCTGCTTTATGGACTTAAATTACTTTAGAGTTTGATAGCAAGGAGTTGGGGTTTTCTCCGCCCCAGTCATGAGGAGCCCAATTTTGCTCTCTGATCATTGGAGACAGCAGTGGTGCAGGGGTGGGCATGGACCCCACAGCATTTGCTGGTTCTGCACATCATGTACCAGCTATAGGATGTAGTTTTTGAGCAAGACTTGAAGGGAAAAAGTTGATTTGCCCCTAACCTCGGTCAGGAAGTGGGGCTCCAGATGACCCACTGATTTTACGGGGGGGGGGGGGAACTAGGTGAGGGAGTCCTTAAGTGTCGCTGCTAAGCTCAAGGCCACAAAAGGAACACAAGAGCACCAAGACACAGGTCCCATCTTGGCACAGCTGCATGCTGGCAGGCTCAGAGGCTGCAGAGACATCCCCTCTAGGATTGTCTTTGGTGCTCTTTCACCTGGCCCAGAGGGTGAGGACTCTGTGTAACGCAGCATTAGAGAGACATCTCTGTTCCCAGGCCAAAGTCCTCCTGAGACAGACACTGGTCTCTCTTTAGGAGAGTGAAAACAAGATTGTTCTTTGTTGAGCACTTTTATGGGGGAGATGAGGGAATGTAGATAATGCTCAGCAGTGCTCAGAACTTATTCGAGGATCACTCCTGGTGGGGATTGGGGAACCACGTGGGATAGAACTCAGGTTGGCTGCATACAAATTGAGTGTCCCGCCAACCATACAAGCACTCTGACCCCAAGACCGAGCATCTTTGAAGCTAAAGAATATTAATTCCTTCCAACAACCTGCGGGAAGAGTGACTTAAAGAAGCTCCATCTTGGGCCACCTGCCCCTCGAGGTGTTGCAGGTGTGGCTGTGGTGCCCAGCTGCATTGGCAGGTGGCAGATAGGAGATAGGCTTGTCTATACCCCCCAGGGCTCTGCCCTGTGGGCCCTGGATGGTGGATGGTCTGACATAGGAAGAACAGTGTGCAGCCGCACAAGAGTCTCAGATAACAAAGTAGGCTAGGACCATGTCCTTCCCAGGATCTTTCACATCTGTACAACATAACGATCATTGTAGTTGTAACAAACTGGGGAGGTTGATGGGGAATGAGGAACTATAATGTCACATTAGAAATCACTACTGAATATACACATAGATAATTGCATCATGAACCATGAGGCAAATACAAGGTGTAGGAGGAGAGAGAAATACAGAGACAGAGATAGAGATAGAAAGATGAGAGAGACAGACAGGGGAGAACTGCCATCTGGCTTTCCCCTAGCTCAGCTGACCATGAGGCTCCCAGGTGGCAAGATGGGTTTTGGGAGTGGGCCCATCACTTCTTTAGGGTCTCAGAAGCAGCCAAATGGGACTCGCTCACCATAATAGCCACCATTATCACAGTCCGGGTACCACAGCTCATAAGAACCCACACAAGAGAGACACTGATCTCAAGACCAGCTCTAAAGCAGCCAAGTTAGAGTCCAGGTAGGCAGCTCTGAGGCGGAAGTCACCGGGGGTTCCTGGAGATGGAGCTGGAGTACCCCTTCCCCTCTCTGACCCGTTTCAGAGGCCTGGGGCCCCGCCTACAAACTGCCTCAGAGCTCTCAGCCATGATGCAGAGACTCAGGCGCACAGGGGAGAGCTGCCATCCGGCTCTCCCCTAGCTCAGCTGACCATGAGACTCCTAGGAGGCAAGATGGGTTTTGGGTGTTGGCCTATCATTTCTGTAGGGCCTCGGAAACAGCTGTTGAGACTCGCTCACCATAATAGCCACCATTTTTTCATGGTCCGAACCCCACAGCTCATCAGAACCCATGTAAGAGAGATGCTGATCTTAAGACCAGCTCAGAGCAGACGAGTTCGAGTCCAGGTAGGCGGCTCTTGGAGGCAGAAGTCACGGGGTGTTCCTGGAGATGGAGCTGGGGTCCCCATCCCCCTCTCTGACACGTCCCAGAGACCTGGTGGCCCCACCCACAAACAGCTTCAGGGCTCTCGGCCATGATGCAGAGACTCAGACGCATGGGGGAGAGCTACCATCTGGATCTCCCCTAGCTCAGCTGACCATGAGGCTCCCAGGAGGCAAGATGGGTTTTGGAAGTGGGTCCATCACCTCTGTAGGGCCTCGGAAGTAGCTGGATGGGACTCACTCACCATAATAGCTGTCATTTTTGTGGTCCAGACCCGGTACATCAAACTAGTGGAACCAATCATGTTCTAGAATATATTTCAATCTACAATGTGTAAGAAAGGGAAGTGAGAAGGAGAGAGAGAGAGAGAAAGGAGATGAAGAACCTGCAATGGAGGCAGGCTGGGGAATGGGAAGGGAGGTGGGGACATTGGTGATGGGAGATGGGCAGGGGTGGAGGGATGGGTGTTGGAACATGTAGAACCAAAATTCAAACATGAACATCTTGTAATTGTATATCTAACAGTGGTATAATAAAATATTTTTTTAAAAATTAAAAAAAATTGAAGCTCCATCTTTTCTTTTCTTTTAAGCAGGGGAAGGGCTCCTAAGCTGTAGTTAGGGGGCTCTTGGGGTCCCTCCTGGTGCTTCTTGGCTGACCCGGACTGAGGTTATTGGAGCAGTATTGATTGAGGGCGCAATAGTGTTCTGGCCCTGTAGATTCCCCAGGACAATCCTCTAGTGCTTGGGGCTCTCAAGGACCACACCCAGTAGGGTGCAGGGGGATGTGTGATATCAAAGTTGCCACTATTTCCTGCATCTATTGTTCCCTGCCTTCTTCTTGAGCAGTTTCCCTGATAATTTACCCATAACTAAATCACTGTCCTCATGAAAAACATCCCTTCTCCAGGCATCTTGTGTCACCTCTACCTACTCAGGGAGGTGGAAAGAGAGATGGGTGGCTTTGGACAGCTGCAGTAACCCATATGTCCATTCTGACACTGGCTTTTTTCTGCTTCTGCCCCAAAAGACTTTTGTCACTAATATCCAGTGTTTTTCCAGCAGGCCACGTCCTGCTCCTGCATCAGAATAAAATGCCACTCAAGGAAGGAGACATGTCTCCAGGCCTGTGGCCAAATCCCACTCATTCCTTGCTACTGGCACCTCCAGATTCAGCCTTGCTCGTGGACAATGTGTTCCTGTCTTTTGGAAGCCCTGTCATAGCTGTAGCAGCACTGTCAGGACCACACAGCAGGCCCCTGTTTGGCGGGGGATTGGGGTGCGGGAGATGACTCTGGCCTGGATAGGTTCCAGGAGCACAGCCTGTTTTGAAAAATGTAATAGAAATGATTAAATAATAGATAAAAAATCATTATCACTAAACATATAAATAGATGTTTGTCTTGCTGTCTGGCATTACCATGCATAGAGACTGTGTATTGCGCTGGGTGGCTAATTCTGCCTGAAGCCTAGGCAGCCTTATTAGGGAAAGGTTGTGCTTGGTGTAGAAGGGTTATATCAAAGAAATACATGACTGTCTCCCTCCTCTCTCTCTTTCTCTCTCTCTCTCTCTCTTGTGTGGTTAAAATAGGGTAGCATCTTTCAGTGTGCAGTGTGAGAACAGGATACCATATAGTTCGTGGTTTCTGCACCAAGCTCTGGCCTGAGATAAATGATATAGTTGACATAGGCTGCTTTTGGCCCAGATGAAGAATTCCAGCAATCACGAGCTCTGCTCACTGTTGTCTACTCTATTTCAGTGCTGAGTTCATGCTCAGAACACACCATGCCACCTCTGGGAAAGAGAAGAGCAAGGAAGACTCTCTGCAGAGGGGCCCAGAAAAACAAATGAAAAGCAGGTAACTCTTCAAGCTCCTGTGTAAAGCATAAATAAATAAGTATGTCTTGCCTTGCCACTTGTCTTCCTGCTGTTCATCGATTTGCTCGAGCAGGCTCCAGTAACGTCTCCATTCGTTGTGAATGAGGTCCATTATTGTTACTGCTTTTGGCATATTGAATACACCACAGTTAGCTTGCCAGGCTCTGCTGTGGCTCTGGGTTCATCCCAGGGGGCCCAGTCTTTTTCTATGTCAGACCATAAACTATCCAGGGCCCACGGGGCAGAGCCCTGGGTGTATACAAGCCTGTCTCCTGTCTGCCACCTGCCAATGCAGCTGGGCATAGCAGCCACACCTGCAATACCTTGAGGGGCAGGGTAATAAATAAGCATATTTATAAAAAGTGAAAAATCATTTCTCTCCTAAACTTAGAGAACATTACTCTCCTGCTACCTGCGGACTCCAGAATCAGGACATTTCCTGCTAGATGGCCAACAAATTAACAGTGACACGTTACTGCCACCAAATCCTCAATCCCCTACTAGAATCTCAGCCACTGGTAATTCCGGTGATCTCCACAGCTGAGGACACCAGCAGGGCACAGGAGCACTTTTCTTCTCAACACAGTGTCTGTGGTCTTCTGTAGACTGAAGCATTCCTGGCTCCTTCCAAGATCTCTATGACCTTGACACATTGCAAGGTATCAGAACAGGTGTTGTAGAGAATATACAACCCCACTCGTACCCCCTTCAGGCTTGTCTATACCTGGCCAGATCATTGCTCTTCTTCTCTTGGCCCCAGGTTTCACTGGATCTCCTGCTCTGAACATTTGATATCTTTGGTCACTGGATGAAGGCAACACCCGATGAAGCTTTTTTTTCCACTCTTTTTTCAGTACCTGACAAGGAGTGATTTATAAAGCAAACACATATTGCTTTCTAACACAAAGTCAAAAATTGTTTTGTTTTGATGTTTGGGTCACACCCAGTGATGCTCAGGTCTTCCTCTTAGGTCTGCACTCATGGATCACTCCAGGTGTGGATTGGTGAACCATATCCTGTACTGGAGACTGAACCTGGATCAGTCACATGCAAGGCTAGCACCTTACTCCTTGTGCTATCCCTCTGGTCCCAAGGAGTCAGTTATTTTTAACCTAGAAAAGACTTTGGAGACAATAACTTACAGATCAGGTAGGGAGAAAATAAGGGGCAACACGGTTTTTCCAACAACAGCATGGCAGGAACGCATATCCTAAAATAAATACATGCCTGATCTTTCACCAAGAAACTCTAAACATAGTGACGTATAATATCCCTTGAGGTGAAAAATGGCAAGAGTTAGTATGGGGACAGCATCATTGGGAAATACATCATTACTTTGCCATTATTTGTTCCTGTTGGGACTTGACACTATGACTCTGACTATGATACTGTAGTAGGACTTTTAAAATCAATTTTTCTTTCCTATCCTTAACTCACAAGAGTTCTCAAAGAGTCAAGGAGTCAACAACTAGATTAGAGTCTTGAAGAGATTGTCTGAAAGAATGACAAGCCCACACTCTGCAAGGGTTATCCTTTCACTAGGAAGCCACAGATTAGGAAAAAGCAGACTATTCTAGGGCCAGAGAGTTAGTATCAGGGTTAAGGCGTTGCTCACAACCAACCCCAACACAGTTCCCAGACACCACATCAAATGACTCCTAGGCACAGAGGAGCTAGCATCCAAGCACTGCAAGGTATTAGCCCAACCACCCTCAGTTTGCTCCCAAAATAAAATAAACAAGTAAACAGAGTATTCTAGTCAACAAAAGCTGGGGTGTGCTCTTAATGCTTCATCCCGTATAGCATCTTGGATACAGGAATGGTTAATGCTATCTCACTTCAGAGGAAAGGTCAGCAGAGGTTGACTGATTCAGTCTTAGAGCCAAAACCTGAGCAATGTTGCCTGCCGTGTAGCTTTCAGGAAAGGCCATTCCTGTAGAATTCAGAAGCCAAGAAGACCTCACCCACAGCATATTTCCCTTTAACCTAACTTCCCCGCACTTCATTCCTTATAGGTGCTCCAATATTCGTAGTTGTTATAAATCCCTACCAGCTTAATTTTCAACCTGCCACTGAGGGTGTCATATAGAATTTAAATCCTTTCTTGCCTATGAGTGAAGCTGTATCCATGGAAACACTGAAAAAACTGACTAACAAATCATTGTATTTAATAAAATATGGACCTTGAGGACCTAGATTCTAATTTTCTTTTTCAGATACCAAAAAATTAGATACATGTGTTGATAGTCCTATAATTCAGATTGTCCTATATTTCAGATTGTAAATCTCCATTTTTTTAAACCAACACAGTTTTCCTCTAGTATCTGCATTAGGGATAATGATTTGTTTTTAATCACTTCCTACAGTTCTTCAGTAAGTTAGAAGACCTGTGAACTTTCTAATGTAAGCATTTCTGGATCCTCAAATCACCCTTCATGATTCTACTTTATATGACATCAAATTATGAATTTATATATGAAATATTATATATGAGTATATAATGTGAATATATAACCAGAGTGAAATGCATAAAGTTTTAATTGTAAAATATTAAAATCACCTATCAGGGTAACAACAATATTTTCTACGAGATATAATGCCATACAAACAAAATTTGGGGAGGAATAGCCACTACAATTTGAAACATCACGCTCTAGGTTCAAATTTTTCCCTGAGAAAATGTAATTTTAAATAGGCCACCAAAAAAGGTGAAGGACATATGACTATCTCCCTTTCTGTGGTGTTGTACAGATCATTAGGAAGAGAAATGAAACAGGTAAGAACCAGTCCAGGATAGGTGGGCAGTGAGCATTCATTTAAAAAGGATGGGCTGACATGTTCAAACAGATCATGCCCAGACTGGAGGAGAGAAAAGGGCAACGGGGAGAAGAAATGCACAGAAACGGGGCCCAGTGCAAAAGCAAGCACTAGAAAATAAGAGTTGGTAAACTGGAGTTACAGTGAGCATGGCGGGGGCATAGGGTTTGGTTATCCTCTGAGGTCAGGATTAGCTGGACTCCTGGTTCAGCTTCCTGTGGCCTTTCCTTATTTCCCCCTGCTGCTTGTCCTCTTACTTCTTCAGACACATAAACATGTGTGCATACACTCACTCACTTAGAGAAATGTCAAAAAATATATAAAACATTCTGGGCTTAGGGGATAAAGAAAAGAGGTAAGTTTTCTTCGGGCTCAACAATGAAAGCAACCAAGGACAACCCTGAGGGAAACAAGCCAAGAGCCCGTCAGAGCTGTGGGAGTAATTGCCTTGCTTAAGCTTCAACTGAAAGGTGAATCACTGAGTCACACAACTGGAGCAGGTGCAAGGGACAGGTCATGCTGGACTACTTGCTGCCAGAAGGTGAATCTGAGTTTTATAAGCTTGCGTGTTGTTATTAAGTGGACTCATGTCAGAGAGGAAGGGGAGGCACTACATGAGGAAGTGCTTGCTGGTACAGATAAGCTCCTTTTAGAGGATTTCAAGAGGATTCTTGCTGTTGTTTGCCTTGGATGCTAGTGGGAGCTGAGAATACTAGCATCACACTTGCCTAAGACCTCTGGAGGGTGCAGTCTTTGTTTAGTTGAAATCAAAACTATACTTTTTTAAAGCAGACTACCAATTAAGTATCAGGTATTATACTGTGCCACTGATTCTTAGCATTGAATGTGCACCATGATTGCCTGGCTCAATATTTCTTTAGTTTCTAATTCACTTCCTAGTCTGCGTAGGGGATTTGCATTCCCAATAAATGCCTTGATGCTAATGCTGTACTCCAAAAGTCATACATTGAGAACCACTGCTAAAAAGAACATGAGAGCCATTTGGGGGGACTAGTACAAAGGCCTTTTATTTGGTTTATGCCCCCTTTTTTTTGCTTTTTTGGATCACATTCAGCAATGCTCCGGGGTTATTCATGGCTCTACACTTAAGAATTACTCCTGGCAGTGCTCTGGGAACCATGATATGGTTCCCAGGATCAAACCTGGGTAGGCCACATGCAAGGCAAATGCCCTACTCACTGTACTATTGCTTCAGCCCCTTATGGCCCCCTTTTCAGAAAAATGAAAAGTAAATAGTTTAGTAATTTCAGAAAAATTACTAAACACCTTTCTCTGGAAATCTGCCTTCTTTGAGCTAAGAGAAAGTGACTCCAATTGTACCTGAAATTACTACCACCTCCTGGATCTTTCCAGTGGCCCCTGGGGTGGCAGTTCCAATCACATTGAGAAATACTGGTCTAGTAGAAGAAACTGACTGTAATCAACTAACTGGACTGTAGTATGAAACAAGTCAAATTCTGGAACAACAGTGGCAAAAAATATAGAAACAATCAACCCTACATACATACTGATGAAGTCAAGCTTGACTTCATAAAAGAAGACAATGCTGAGTTAATATTGCTGAATATGTTTAGAGCTTTCCATTCAAGAAGATTTGCTAGCATTTGTAAAAGTCTGGCAGAGGACTTTATGATTTAAACACCCAAGCAGAGTTAAGTGTAGCTGGAGGCGAGAAGAATGTGTATAGAGTGACTCATGGGTATCATGGTCAATCATGGACATCTTGGGCAATCATGCTGCCATACACTAAGAAGCAAACTTTTCCCTAAGAGCTTTAGGGAGTCATTAAAAAGCCTTTTGCCAAACTTTTCAAAGTTTGGTTCAAAATGGTTCCATTCTTCAAAATACCCAAGGGAATCTTAGTGGAGAAAAATTCAAGGACTCTGTTTTCTTAGTGGGTGCTGCCTTAGCTTCATCCTAGCTATTTTCCAAATTCCCAGCCTGTCATCCAGCACATGGTCAACATTTGTTCATGAGTAAGTGATCTTGCAAATAAAAGGTGAGTAAATTGGTGGAGGAAACAATAAATGAACTAGAGTCATTGTATAAAGGCAAAGTATAGTGGAAGAAGCATCATTGGCTTGTGAAGGCTTGGATCTAATAGTAACTAGCTATGTGGATGGGAAGGAAGTCCCTTAATCTCCTAGAATCTTTAAGGCTCACTGCTTGATTTTTTTTTTTTTTTTTGCTTTTTGGGTCATACTCAGTGATGCTCAGGGGTTACTCCTGGATCTACACTCAGGAATAATTCCTAGTAGTGCTCAGGAGACCATATGGGATGACAGGGGTTGAACCTGGTTGGCCACATGCCAGGCAAACACCCTACCTGCTGTGCTACAGCTCCGGCCCCCACTGGTTGATTTTTCACGTTTCTTTCTTTTAGGGGCCTAACCTAGTGGTGCTCAGGGCTTAGTCCTGGCTTGGGGATCACTCTTGGCAAACTTGGGGGACCATATTGGGTGCCTGGGATTGAACCCAGGTTGGCCACATGCAAGGCAAGTGCAGTATCTGCTGTATGATTGCTCTAGCCCTCTCCCTGGTTTTTAACATGAATGTGTTGGATTAAACCAGTGGTGGTTCTCAGCCACAGCTATGTGTTAAAATCACTTGAGGAAAAGTTTAAGAAGTTAAAAAATTTTTGCAAACTTTTTATTAAAAAGTTTTAAAACATTGCTGCTGAGGAAAAGTTTAATATCCACATGGAAGTAAAAAAACAATCATGCAGAAGACAGAAATTTCTATGAACGAAGGACCTGATTTCTTCCACAAATGAATTGGGAACTAAATGGAGGATCTGTTATAGATTTATGTGGGATTTTAAAGGCACAGTACCACCCAAGGTCTGTTAAGACAGTTGAGGCCAGGGTTCTGAACCTGGCCGAGACTATAAATAGGGGCCCCAGGAGAGCATCCTGGGGGAGCTCCCTGGACTAAGAGGGCAGAGGCCTCTGGTGCCTGGCCAGCACCTAGTCCATGGGGCCCCTGGTGCCTGAGCCAGATACCCAGCACCAGGGAGGAGAAGCTGCTCCTGATACCTAGGCCCGAGGGCCAGCACCAGAGCCACAGGGCCTGGTGCCTGAGCCCAAGGGCTGGCATCAAAGCTCCAGGGCTACAGAGCTTCAGGGCTTCTGAGTATTAGGACCACCGGCAGTAGGGCATTACGGAGGAACTCAAAGACTTAGATAGGGATTCAGTGACACAAGACATGGTAGCAAAAGATGAAACAGGTAATTCGGGAATCGGACATAGCTGAGGAGTCCAGAGAAAAGATGTCTCAAAGGAAAAGCCCTGAGCTGAGAGGCCCTAAGGAAAAGTGTACCAATAGGAGACATCCTGGGAAAGGACTAAAAGTGTGAAGCCTTGAACATAGGCATCGGGAAGTGAGATTAAATACTTCCCGATGGAAGAGGAGAGAAACCCACACTGAACCCCCAAAGAGAGAGCAGCCTGCAGAAGAACCGGAAAAGAGGAGACTACACAGAAAACCCCCCAAAGAGAGAGAGCAACCTGCAAGAGAAACCGGGGTGAGAGAGACAGAGGTCCAGGAGAGGTTCCCGCAGACACAAACAAGAGATGAGACAAAATAGCATTAAAGAATAACATTCTTCAGGAACCTCTAGCCTTGCGGTTATTCCACCAACAGGTCAGGGGGAGGAGCATCAGCCCCGACACAGGCCCCGGGGGATAGGCCCCAGCATCTGCTGCCATGGTTACCACCTGACCCCCAAGTAATGTTAAAGCTATGGGATCCACAGGAGGTCCCTTGAACTTGGGGCCTTGGCACCTCCCCTGAGAGGGGGAGCCACAAGTTCCCCTCCAATATAGTTAAAAATTTTAAGTCTTAGCAGATTTAGTCTTAAAACATCCCTCCCTCAAGAGACCAGGGATATTATTAGTGGTACAAGGCATGCTTCACATGTGTGAGGCCCTGGGTTTAATCCCTGACTTAGCAATACCCCCTTCCCTTCCGCCCCCCACACACAAGAAAAATGGTATTCTCAACATACGTAGATTTGTTTAGATCCTAAATCTAAACAATAAATTAAACCAGTTATGAAAAGACATTTTGACCTAGACAGGGACATCTGGACAGGAAGTTGATTATTAAATTATGTCATTAGGTAATTATGGTTCATTTAGTTAGGCGTGGTGGCAGTAGTATGCTTGTGTATGCATACATACAAGCATAGCCCGTATTTGTCAGAGATACATATGTACTGAGGTATTTAATCTAAAATAAGGCCATGCCTAAGAGTTCCTTTAAATCTTACTAACAACAGCAACCAGAGAAGATGGGGCGGGTAACTGATACAACAGACTTAGGGGAAATGTTAAGTATTGAAGCTGGGTAATGAGTAAAAGTATTTACCTCTGTGTAATTTTAAAATTTGGCTTTTTAAAATTTGGCCTTCCTGTCCAGATGTCCCTGACGAGGTCAAAATGCCTTTTCATAACTGGTTTAATTTATAGTTTAGATTTAGGATCTAAACAAATCTACATATTTTGAGAATACCATTTTTCTTGTGGGGGGGCAGAGGGGAAGGGGGTAGTTTGAAGTGGTATTTTACAGTGGGCTCAACCGCACTAAACAGTTGAGAATCGGGGCCAGAGCGATAGCCCAGCGGGTAGGGCGTTTGCCTTTGCACGCGGCCGGCCTGTGCCGGCCCGGGTTCGATCCCCCAGCGTCCCATATGGTCCCTTGAGCACCGCCAGGAGTGATTCCTGAGTGCAGAGCCAGGAGAAACCCCTGAGCATTGCCGGGTGTGACCCAAAAAAGCCAAAAAAAAAAAAAAGTTGAGAATCCTGGTGTAAATGAGAAAGATTAAAACTTTCAGAAGTAGGTGTTTTTCCTGCCGGTGATTCTCAAATTTCAGCCAGAATGGGAACCACTAAATTCTACATTTACTTGTATGCGATTGGTTAACAAATATCTGGAAAGTAACAAATATCTGAGTGAAATGAGCCTGAGGGAAAGGGACAGACACAGAATGATCTCACTCATCTGCGGGATACAAAGAAAGATAGCAAGGGAGAGATTAGTGCCCAAAGACAATAGAGATGAAGGCCAGAGGATGGGTCATTAGTAGGAAGCTTGGCACTGTGGGGTTGTTGGGGATTGGCCCAGGGAAGGGACCACTATGACAATAATAGAGGGAACTGGTCACTGTGGACGAGGACAGGATTCTGAAAGGAGGTACAGCGATGTGTAGATATCCTGTCAGTAGCAGTATCATAAACCACAGGGTCTAAAAAGGAAAAAAGACAAAGTGCCCACAGCGAGGCAGGCTAGGGGTCTGGGGAGAAGCTGGGGACACTGGTGGAGGGAGGGACATGGACACTGGTGAAGGGATTTGGCTCAATATTGTACCCTTGAAGCCGATCATGAATAGTTTTGTAATTTGTATTTCATGATGATTTAATCAATTATTTCTTAAAAAAGAACAATATTTGGCGACCATTTCTCTAATCCTGGGCTTTAGAGGTGGGGAGAAAGGATAGAGCTATCTACATGTGTTGAAGGATTTCCCTTTTGAATGTATATTATGCATTTTAATGAAACTTGTTATCTTAAAACAGGTTTATATTTATGTACAGTTGTAATAAATAATACAAAGCTATGCCTACTCTTTCCTATTAATCCCAATGATAACAACATTTTGCAAAACTCTTCTAATACAGTGGCATAATCTTGCCGTGGATACAGCCGAGATCACTTGTTCACGTGAATCCCGTTATTCATCGATTTGAGGGCGCCAGTAACATTTCCATTGGACTCTAGCACGTGCCAATGTAGCCTAATGGCATCTGGTTGATTCAGGAATATGAAGAGCCTCAAACCATTCCTTCAGGGTCTTGACAAGGAAGTCTGACCATCTTGTAGGTGGGTGGCCACGTGGTCTTTTGACACCCCGTGGGATCCAGCCGGTAATGGCTCTAGTCCAGCAGTCATCTCCAAATCGCATTACATGTTCAGCCCATCTGATCTTTTGATGCCTTGGCAAACGAGACAGCGTCCCTGATTCTGGAATAGCGACGGAGGTCAGAACTCCGGATTCCTTTTCTCACTTAAGTGAGGCGTGATATTCCAAGCATAGCTCTTTCGATTCCTCTCTGGGAGACCCGAATAGCATTCTCATCCTGCTTTCGTAGGGCCCAGGTCTCTGAGGCATATGTTAATACAGGGAGAACGGTGGAGTCAAAGAGATGTGCCCAGAGCCGGAGGTTTTCAGTCCTTTTAGCTAAGTCTTCGATGCCTTTGAAGGCATTCCATACCGCTCTCTTCCTCCTGCACAGCTCAGGTTTTAAATCATTCATCATGTTGACTTCTCGACCTAGGTACACATAACTGCTGCATTCAGAGATCTTTTTTTGCATTGAGAGTGAATGGGGCCTCGGGAACAAGTTCATTTTTCATGAACATTGTTTTGTTTAGATTCAGTTGTAGACCTATCTTTCCACATTCTCGGTCAAAGTCAGACAGCATTTGTGCCAATTGGCTAATGCTTGGTGTTATTAGAACGATATAATCGGCAAAGCGGAGGTGGTGTAGTTGCCGACCGTCTTATCTTCACTCCCATTCCTTCGCAGACGCAGATACACCCTGCAGAGCAGAGCCCACACAGCAGAGCCTGGCAAGCTGTCCGATGCCTATTCGATATGCCAAAACCAGTAACAAAAATGTTTATTTTCCTGACCCTGAAAGAGCCCTTAATACGGCTACACTAAGAAAGGTGAACAAGCAGTGCCTGATAAAATCTCACGGCCAAGCTTAGGCTGCCAAAACGAAGAAGGACTAAAATGACTGTACTTTCAATGCACGTACACTGGCATTGGAAGCATGTATCGAGGATCTGATGGTGCAAGTGCAAAAGGATCAAGTGCGACATCATTGGTCTGACTGAGACGAGGAGGCATCAGTCACATCATGCTGTATTTGACACCAGAGAAGAATTGTTTCCTGGAACATGCGACGAAAGAGGCATTGGTGGCATTGGTGTCCTTGTCAACACGAAAAGGCCCTTCAACATTGATTCATTTGAATGCCTAACAAACCAGATAGGATGATTACAATTGAAGAGATGTGGCCCACTGCCAGCAATTTCTATCTTTGTTGTCTAAGCATCAACATCCACATACAAGGAAGATGAAATTGAGAAATTCTACATGGAACTGGAGAAGTTCTATAAAAAAAGATCACACCTTCTACAAGATCATAGTTGTTGATTTTAATGCCAAGATAGGACCGAGAAGATCAGCTAAAGAACTTCACATTGGGACCTATTGCCTAGAATGGAATGAACAGGGTGAGAGACTATCTGAGTTCATCATGTCCACCAAGACCATTCATGGGAACTCACAGTTCCAGAAGGTTGAAGCGAAATGTTGGACATGGGAATCTCCTGGTGGAGAGTTCCACAAATGAAATTGACCATATCATATTCAATCGAAGGTTTTGCCTGACCGATGTCACTGTCATCCCAAAATTCCAAAACAGGATCAGACCACTATCTCCCTTCATGCAAAATTCTACTTCACGCAACAGGGGAGAAAAGGCTGCAAAGTTTAAGAAGAGAACTCCCAGAAAGACCACCAACTGGGAACTCTTTGGCACCATTGCGGCAACATGGGAAGATACCATCACTGACGACATCGATGAAGAATACAACCGACTGGTTCAGCACCTCCATGATTGTGCAAAGAATGCCGAGAGAGAGAAAGACACAAAAGGATGCCTGTCTTCAGAAACTCTCAGCTCATTCGCCAATGTGGCAAGGTGCGAGCCTCAGGGGACCAAATGCTAATGTCCGAGCTTGCAAAGTGGTGCAGAGAAGCGATAAAGGAAGACCTCAGAGAGAGAAGAGCAGAAATACTGGAAGATGCAGCAGAAGCCAGGAAAAGCATTCGCACCGCCCGCCTGTCCTTCACCAACTATAAGACTAAGATGACTGCCTTCCGACACCCTCATATCTTCCAGAAAGGCAATGGAGAAGATTATCCATGACTTCTACTCAGATCTCTTTGATAGCCACGTCCAACTGCCACGCCCACGCCCACATTCGGTATGTGATACAGAATTCCACAGGATGGATATGTCGTTCCCAACATTCTCCCTTCTGAAATTCGACATGCCATTTCGTCGGTGAAGAAGGGAACAGCACCAGGCCCAGACAAAGTCAGACCCGAACACCTGAAGAATCTGCCATCAGTACTCATCAATACACTAGCTCGGCTCTTCACACGCTACCTGTCCGAATGCAAGGTGCCCTCCCAATGGAAAACCAGCAGGACAGTTCTACTGTTCAAGAAGGGAGACATTCACGACATTGGCAACTATCGCCCCATCTGCCTGTTGTCCATCATCTACAAGCTGTTTACACGAGTCATCCTGAACAGGATTGGCAGAACACCAGATGAAGGACAACCATGTGAGCAAGCAGGCTTCCAGAAAGGATTCAGCACAATCGACCATATCCACACGGTCACCAAGCTCATTGAGCTTTGTAGGGAGTACAAGATGCCGCTCTGTCTCACAATACAGCCAAGGTACAGGATGTTTTTATCACCAACATGAGAATGTCACATCATTACTTTTTAAGCCACACCTGCTGTTCTCACATTCTCACCCTCTCATTTACCTTAGGTAACCACTCATCTGCTCGCCATCTCTATAACTTGTTCATTTCATGAATGTTATGTGAATGGAGTTTTAAAATGTGTAACTCTTTTCTACTGGTTGCAGTTCACTGGAAATTCATCCAGGCTTTTGTGTGTATCAGTAATTCTTTCCATTTTGTTGACAAATAGTATTCCACAATACAAGTGGATCACAATTTGCTTAACCAGTCTTCTGCTGAAGGACATCTGGGTTCTTCATAGATTTGAACTCAAATTGCAAGCAGGTATCTTGTGTGACCATAAATTCAGCGTATAATGTTCAGAGTTATGATGCTCAGCGTAAGTTCTAGAATAAATGTTTAGAGTCTCATTTCCGGATAATATAGTATCTGTATAGTTAGTGTTTCAAGGAACTGCCTGCCTTCAGAGTAGATGTGTCATTTTATATTTTCAATTTCTTTTAATTATTCATTTTTTTTCATATACACATTTGAAATTGGCATTATTTTCATGATTATTTCCTTTACACTTTTATGGTAAGTGTGTAGTGATATATCATTGTTTAGTTTCATTGAGATAGTCTATGCATAAAAGAAATTAATTTTAAATAGGGACAGACTTTTTTTTCTGTTTAAAGTGATTTGGTTTATGTGTATAGATTTTTTTTCTTTTTTTTTTTTTACAATTAAAAAGTTCATGTTTGGGTTTTGGTCATACAGTGTTTCAGCACCCGTCCCTCCACCAGTGTCCATCTCCATACAAATAAAAAGATATACAATTAAAAAGTTCATGTTTGGGTTTTGGTCATACAGTGTTTCAGCACCCGTCCCTCCACCAGTGCCCATCTCCCACCAACAACATCCCCGGTTCCCTCCCCCTTCCCCAGCCCTGCTCCATGGCAGGTTCTTTATTTCTTTGCCTTTCTCTCTCTTTCTCTTTTCGTTCCCTTCCAGACTATGGATTACAGAACATACATTAAAAGGTTGTCATGTGAATCCTTTTGCCTCTATTTCATGCTCAGTTCTAGGTTGGCATTAGTACCCTCGACTATTATTAGCACCCTGTTCCATTTTCTGTCTTTCCTAAACTCTGACTCCCACACATTTGTGATAATTTCCACCTTTGACAAGACCTCCCGATATATGCTTCACTTGACCTTGGATATTGGTATCATAATATATACATATATATTTATGCCATGCAAATAAATGCAGTCATTCTGTATCTGTCTCTCTCCTTCTGGCTAATTTCGCTCAACATAATCTTCTCCATGTCCATCCATTTATAGGCAAATTTTATAACTTCATTTTTCCTAACAGCTGCATAGTATTCCATTGTGTAGATGTACCAAAGCTTCTTTATCCAGTCATCGATTTTCGGGCACTCTGGTTGCTTCCAGATTCTGGCTATTGTGAATAATGCTGCTATGAACATAAAAGTAGGGATGGTGTTTCCGCTGCGTATTTTTGGTTTCCCAGAGTAGATTCCCAGGAGTGGTATGGCTGGGTCAAATGGGAGTTCAATTTCTAGTCTTTGGAGGAAAGTCCATATTGTTTTCCAGAAAGGCTGTACCAGCCGGCATTCCCACCAACAATGGATGAGTGTCCCCTTTTCCCCACATCCACGCCAGCACTTGTTGTTCTTGCTCTTTTGAATATGTGCCAGTCTCTGTGGTGTAAAGTGGTATCTCATTGTTGTTTTGATTTGCATCTCTCTGATGATTAGTGATGATGAGCATTTTTTCATATGTTTTTTGGCCATTCGAATTTCTTCCTTGCTGAAGTTTCTGTTTATTTCTTCTCCCCATTTTTTGATGGGGTTGTTTGTTTTCTTCTTGTAAAGTTCTACCAGTGCCTGATATATCCTGGATATTAACCCCTTATCAGATGGGTATTGGGTGAATAGTCTTTCCCATTCTGTGGACTGCTTTTGTATCTTAGTCACTGTTTCTTTTGAGGTGCAGAAGCTTTTTAGTTTCATGTAGTCCCATATGTTTATCTTTTCTTCTAGTTGCTTTGTTAGTGATGTTTCACCTTTGAAGATGCCTTTAGCTTCAATGTCGTGGAGGGTTTTTCCTATATTTTCTTCAATGTACTTTATGGATTCAAGTCTGATATTGAGATCTTTAATCCATTTTGATCTGATTTTTGTCATGGTGTTAGACACAGGTCCAAATTCATTTTTTTACATGTCGCTGCCCAGTTTTCCCAACACCACTTGTTGAAGAGGCTTTCCTTACTCCATTTTAGACTCATTGCCCCTTTATCAAAGATTAAATGATCATGTGTTTGAGGTTGGGTGTCAGGATACTCAATTCTATTCCATAGGTCTACAGGTCTGTTTTTATTCCAATACCATGCTGTTTTAATTACTACTGCCTTGTAGTACAGTTTGAAGTTGGGAAAGGTGATGCCTCCCATCTTCTTTTTCCCGAGGATTGCTTTAGCTATCCTTGGGGGTTTATTGTTCCATACAAATTTCAGGAGCGTTTGGTCAATTTCTTTGAAGAATGTCATCGGAATCCTCATAGGGACTGCATTGAATCTGTACAGAGCTCTAGGGAGTATTACCATTTTGACAATGTTGATTCTCCCCATCCATGAACAGGGAATGTGTTTCCATTTCCTTGTGTCCTCTTTATCTCTTGGAGCAGTGTCTTGTAGTTTTCTTTGTACAGGTCCTTTACATACTTGGGTAAGTTGATTCCTAGGTATTTGATTTTCTGTGGCACAATTGTGAATGGAATAGTTTCCTTAATATCCTTTTCTTCCCTTTCGTTATTTGTATATAGGAAAGCCACTGACTTTTGGGTGTTGATTTTGTATCCTGCCACTCTACTATATGCGTCTATTGTTTCTAGGAGTTTTTTGGTAGAGAGTTTAGGGTTCTCTAGGTATAATATCATGTCATCTGCAAATAATGATAGCTTGACTTCTTCCTTGCCTATCTGGATGCCCTTGATGTCCTTTTCTTCTCTGATTGCTATGGCAAGTACTTCCAGTACTATATTGAATAAAAGAGGTGAGAGGGGGCAACCTTGTTTTGTCCCTGATCTCAGGGGGAAGGCTTTCAACTTTTCCCCATTTAGAATGATGCTCACTGTGGGCTTTTGGTAGATGGCTGTAACTATCTTGAGGAAAGTCCCTTCAATTCCCATTTTCTGGAGCCGTTTTAATCATGAACGGGTGCTGGATCTTGTCAAATGCTTTTTCTGCGTCTATTGAAAGGATCATATGGTTTTTATTTTTTTTTATTGATATGATGTATTATGTTGATTGACTTGCGAATGTTGAACCATCCTTGCATTCCCGGGATGAATCCTACTTGGTCATGATGTATAATCTTCTTGATGAGTCTTTGGATTCGGGACAGACTTGTTTTTATCTGTCAAGCTTTTTTAACATAGAACTTATAGCATTATATTGAATAAAAGTGGTGGCAGGGAATTTTTTTTTCCATGTTCATAATCAGGAGACAGGAAATATTCAACCTTTCACTACAAAAATAATGATAACTACATTTTTAGTGAATGGTCTATCAAATTGAGAAAGTTATCCTATTCCTGTTTTTATAACAGAAGTGAGTGATGAATAAAGTTTTCATTTGTTCTTTGGTTTTTTGGTTGGTTGGTTGTTTTTTGGGCCACATCTGGCTGTGTCCAGAGCTTACTTCTCACTCTGTGCTCAGGGATCACTCCTGCAGGGTCTTGGGGAGCCATATAAGGTGATGGGGCTTGAACTGGGGTTGTCTGTAAAGTTCTGTATGTATATACATACTGTATGTATATACAACACTGTTTAAATGCTAAACACACTCTAGTGAGAATTTTTTCCTAGGGTCAGATGTAAACACTGCTACTCCTTCCTCTACTAAATTCTTTTCACCTGACCATCTAAAGGAGGCCTCCAGAACTCCGAAAGTACCTTATCTCTGTACTCATTCTCCCTCCCCATGAATGTGTTTTGATAAATATATTTTCCACCTCAGTTGAAGTATTACATGAGTTTCACTCTTAGCCTGTTGATTTGCCTTTTGGGGACACCCCACTGTATTTACGACTTCCCCCTGGCTTTGTGCTCAGGGATCACTCCTGGGAGTGCTTGGTGGACTATTTGTTGTGCCAGGGATCAAACCTGGGTCAGCCATGTGCAAGACAATCATCTTATTGTTTCTCCATTCCCCACAGTTTCTCCACCAAATAATCATTGTCTAAAAGCTGTATGTCTTGCAAGGTTGTTCCTTTGTGCAGAGCAATCATCTTTATTGGGACGTCTTTTGTGCATTCCCATGGACATTTTTATCGTGCCGTTCCTTGGCTCCAAGCCTCGGGTTGATGAAGTAACAGAAAACCCAGAAAGCTTATCATGGTGTTGCTCCTTGGGTCCCCTGAGGCTTCCAGTCTGCCTTCTCTCTCCTTTTCACAATCTGTGGTGTCTTACATGCAATCTCCTGGCTTTCTAGTTGTTGTTAGGAGGAACAGGGTAAAGCATGAGCACTGCTCTCTTCCAGCAGCACACAACATGCATGACATAATATTTGCTATCTATAATATATAATAAGCATATGTGAGTGCAAATATATGTGAGCTCCGAAGCATTACAGCAGGAACACTAATTCTATTTAAATGCTAAACACACACTAGTGAGTAGGAATTTTTTCTAGGGTCAAATGCAAACGCCTCTACTCCCTCCTCTACTAAATCCTCTTCAGCTGACCATCTAAATGAGGCCTCGGGAACCCCGAAGTGTCCTTAGATTCTGAGACCATTTGAGGGCCGTATCTTGACCCCACAACCTGATTAGCCTGTCTCAGGTTGTTGTTGTCTTCTAAAATCCACCCTTCTCCCCTGTTCTGAAGTTTCCTGCCTCCCAGCCACATGTCAACATCAGGAGTGACACAGCCGTACAGCTGGGCAGTCTGGGAAGCTGATGACTCAGGACGATGAAAATAAACACACTTTGTAGTTAAGGCTCCCCAACCCCTCCCGGTCAGCTCTGATCCACCCTCCCTGCTGTCCTGTGCCTGTGTCCTTTTGTGTCCTCCTCCCAGCTCCTTTCTCATGCCCCTGTGCAGCATGTTGCCTCCAGCCCCCTCACTTTCTGGCTATATCCATTAATGAACATCAGCTGCCTACAAGAAGCATCCCAACGGTTGACTTGCTCAAAAAAAAAAAAAAAAAAAAAAAAAAAAGACCAGACCAGGAATACAGGGGAGAAAATGCTCAAACATGTGTGAGGACCATGACCAAGAAACAGGATCTGATCTTTGCAACATTACCTGGAAGGGGGGTCTTTCCTCTCTCCTTTGGGAGATGGATGACACGCATCTTCCCCTTACTCTTCCAAACTCTCATCCTGCGCACTGGCAGTGCTCACTAGGCCGCAGGAAGTGAGGCGGCACAGGATGTGGAGCTTATACTATTCTGGAAAACATGAAAGTCCTTGAGATCCAGAAAATACCACATGGCGCCACACTCCAACCTCAGAGCACCTCAAAGCACCCAGCGTGTGGGCAGCTGCGGGAGGCAGAGCAGGCTTGTGTGTTCTGTCTACAACGCACTATTTGGGTTGATCCTGGGAAAGGGTTAGAACAAATCTCACAATGAAAAAAGGCTGCAGCTGCGATATCTTATCTCCTGAGAAACTCAACAGCTGGATGTCTGCCTGAAGGCTCTGCAGTTCTCCCGTTTCTGCAGCCGAGTGCTGCAGTGTAATCATATGGGACTTTATGGATAGCGGTGCCCAGGTTTGGTCCAGTAACCCACCCCAGAGCCATGCTTCTCCCTCTATGCCTCTATTTATTTGTGGATTAAAAGAGGAAGCGAGTGATGCTCTCTATTCTCCACTATATGAATGATACGAAGAAAAAGAATGTATCTAATTTTGTTGGTGTGAGCATGCGCTTTGAAAGTAATACCACTATGTGTGATTTGTTGTAGAGCAGTCTCTTGGATAAGAGAAAGGGGAGACAGGAAAAAATGAAAGAGGACTGACAAAATTGAGTTCACAGTTGCAGATGACTACTGGTTTGGGTTCTTGTAGCAGTTAATTCCTACTTCCATGTGAAAATTTTTGCATAATTAAAAATCAAGAAGGCCAGAGAGACAGCACAAATGACAGTGCATTTGCCTAATATGTGTGAGGCCCGAGTTTGATCCCAGGCACCATTAGCACTCTCCCTCCCAGTCATGCTGGTTAGGAGACCAATAGTCCTCAGTGCCACTGGCTATATCCTTTATATATTTTTGTGGGGATTGCCCTCAGGAGTTTAAGCTCCAATGCTGGAGGGGGTGGGGTCCCTATTTAGAATTAAATAAATCATCAAAATTTAAAAAATAAAGTAAAATACTCATTTTGCATTACAATAGGATCAACAAGTAAGTGGCTAGAAATGACCTTAGGACAGAGACTTCACATTGTATCTTCACATTGTGACTCCACGTTGACACTCAGAAGTATCTTTATATTGACACTAGGAGTTGACTGCTAGGAGTTACTTCACTCCTCAATTGTTTTGGCTGTGAGAACTAGAATAGGTCCAAGCACAGAAGGCAGAACCCCTGCTTACCACCCCCTTCACCAGCTCTACAAGTGAAGGGAAGACCAAGGGCTTCTAGCAGAGGCAGCAGGTGAGTGTGTGTGATTGCCCCAAACAGGTCCCATCTCCCTCATCCTCTTTGCTGTGGATGGAATCCCCACCTCAAATCCAAAGACGTTCCTCATTTTCTTTCTCTCCTGAATCTCCTCACGTGTGTCCTAGACTCAAGAGACACAGAGGAGCTGGGCATAGCAGACAGCTGAGTCAGGTCAAGGGCTGAGGGTGAGGCAACACATCCATGGAATACGGTGGAGACCCTTGGAAGATCGATAGTGGAATAGTTGGTCATAATCACAGTCTTTGAGCTCAGGGACGGAGCCATGCTGGGTTATTGGCTATACCAGATGGCAAAGAGACCTAATTCCCCACTACCCTTCACTTCCCTTCTTGACCCCCAGGCTCAATGTGGAAAAAGGCTGCAACCTTATGGCTGTGAAGTGCATTAAATACCAGGGACAGACTGGCAGGGTAGCAGAGATGTTTCCTCCTGTCTCTGAGCATTCAGAAGTGGTAGTTCCTGATCCCATGTTAAAAGATGAACAGGCAGGTCTAGGTGACAATGCTGCAGTTAGGACACATTCCTAACATGTGTCTGACAGGACCCCATGCAATTCCAGTACCACGTGATCCCCCAAACACAGCCAGATAGGCCCCACAGGCCAGCCAAGGTCCAATGGAGTGGCCTCAGTATCCCCAGCAAGGAGAGACTAGCAGCATGGAGACTTATGGCCAGGTTGATGGAGAATTGCTGTTTGGGGCCTTGAACATCCTGAGCACTTCTTGGAGCACTCCCCACAAAAAAATGGGCAGGTGGTAGAGAGAGGGATTTTGACAAACAGAAGTGAGGGTAGCATACACAGACAGACACATTCTTCTCCTTTTGTCCTTATCTTGGAGGATTCCCTACTCCCAAACACAAATCCCTGTGGCAGACCTCTAGAAACACCCCCTCCCTCGACCCCATTGCTTCATCATCCAGATGAACCTCTGAAGGTGTGCTGTTAGCAAGGTGGAGATGGTGGGACCCAGCAAGGCGGGGCAGCTTTACAGGAAGAGCACCGTCATTTTCCCACACTCTCAGGAGCCATCTCTACATGCTGGCTGCCACCCAGGAAAAAAAAAAAAGAAAGGATATTTGCTTAGTTCTTTTAGTTGCTTTCTTCCAGTACAGGAAACCCTGTTTGTTTTTTTGAGTTCAATTTCGTGTCCTTCACTCCTGTTTCCTGTGTTTATTTTGGATAATTGAGTCTGATGTTTCTCCTCATTATAATTATCTTTCTTTCACGGTGGAGTCTATTATCTTGTCCACATTAGTAATGTTGTGGATTATTCATAAGCTTTCTAGAAGACAAACAGAACCGAGTCATTAAAAATATTAACACAATACCCAAAGACGGCCCTTGTCTAAAAAACTGTCAGTATTTTCAACCAGCTTTTCATCACGGGGACTCAGGCTGTTCACAGTACATGCCTTTGTTTCCTGTTGCCAACAGGCCTGGCCTCAGGCTTCCTGGCTTCCTCTCTGCCTTCAACCAGGGTGGTCTCATCTGCTCGCCCACCTTCGTCTTTGCTGAGGTCTTTCAACATTACCTCCTGAGCAAGCAGTGTTCTCCTGAGACCCAGACGGCTCTGTCTAAATGACCCTGAGCATCTCTGTTGGAATGTTCCAGGTTCTTTCAGACTTGTATTGGTCACCTCAAACTTCCTCCATTTAATGAATTTTCCAACACCATTACTCAGCTCCAACCAGATCCAAGGGGGCTGAATCGAGTTGCTGCTCTGTCCATGCTCTGATTGGTGGATTAGGGGAACAAGGACATCTCAAGGACACCTCAGTGGTGTCTATTATTGTAGAAGCCACTTCCCTGGACTCTCTTTTACTTCCTGCCATTCAGAGAGGAGAGAGCTCTCGAGTCAAAACAATACCTTTAAAATCTCGCATCATTCAGCAGCTTCTCCTAAGCCTGCTGCCTTTCCACTGCCTCAGGATTCTTTACACCCTATGGGACCTTTCTCACTCAGCTCCACCTGCCCTTCTAGACCCTTATCCTTTCTCAGCCATACCCAGAGCTCTCAGCCCATACAAGGTAGCTCTTCTCTTCTCAGGCAGTAGCACACATTTACTGAGTCATCTCCCTGCCATGCCCTTCTGCTTCCTTTCAGCTTTATTCCTTATAAGATGAAAACAATATACATTGGGCAAATCCACAGGGTGGCCTGCCTAGTCCACTCCTTTGCCTGTTCGTCAGTCTCCCACCCATGTGGACTGAGTCTCTGCTCTCTACCAAACATCCCTCTAGATAGCCCAGTTTCAGCAGAACCGAGCTGACTCCTCTGTGGTCAAACAAAGCAGAGGAGAAGGAAGTGGGGTGATGGAGGCAAGGAGGTGGGTTGATGGAGGCAAGTTTCTCTCCATTCTACAAAGGGGAGACATGCTCTAGTTTCCTATCTATATAAGTCTCCTGGGGCTGCTATAACAAAATAGGAAAATGTGAAACAATGAAGATAGAATCTTTCCCAGTCTGGGAGGCTGGAAGTTCAAAATCAAAGGGACACCAAGGCCAGAGTCTCTCTTTGAAGACGTGGAATAAGGGTCTTTTCTTGTTCCTGCTTACTTCTGGTGGCCTCAGTTCCCTTGGCTTGTGACAGCCTCATTAACTTGAGATACCTACCTCTGTCTCTGTATTCATATAGCCACTTTCCCTCTGTACCTCTGTGCCCAAGCATAAGAATACCAGTCATTGGAGTTAGTTCAAGATCCTTCCTTGATTACTCCTTCAAAGACCCAGGAAAAGTAAGGTTCCATTCTGAGGATGAACGTAAAAGACGGGGTCCACTGTTCAACAATGAGTGGCAAATGGCCTGCACCGACAGCTGCAAAGAAAATTATTTCAAAGGCAATAGGTATGAGCTTGATTTAGAAAAACAATTCTTCTGTGACTTTGGATTATTTCTTTTGATTCTGCAGTAACTCAGTTGGTCTGTTCTCCAAACATCCCCTCATCAACTAAGGGGTGTGCTTGTAATTCTTGGTCCCATTTTGTTTTTAGTGATGGAGAGAAAAGGGAGAATCAGCACACTAGCAGAAGCAGCTTGTGGACACCAGGGCAGCACCTGGTGAGACTTGGAATGCCTTCCTCAGTGTCACTTGGATGTCATCCATCACAGGTGACATCCCAGGTGACATCACCCATCACAGGTGACACAGGCTGAGCACTTTGCAGTTAGAGAGAGGGTCTGTGGTGGTCAGAAGCTGATTTTTGTTTGTTTGTTTTGAAGCCACATCCAGTGATGCTCGAGGATCATTACTGGCAAATGTATCAATGCCAGATGTGGTACAGGGAATGAAATAGGGTTGGCTGTCTGCAAGAGAGTCGCCTTAACCTCTGCACCAACTCTCTGGTCCAGAAACTGATATTTTTATGTCTTCAATTTTTATTCCAAATAGGAATGAAACTGCCTTAAATAATAAACAACAAATTAAACACTGCTCTTTGTGCATTATTGTCTTACATCTTAAGCAAATTAAGCACTGCTTTATGTGCATTATTGTCTTACATCTAATAAATTCAAGAGGTTCTATTAGTAGTATTCTCTGCTATGAGCAGATCAAAAAAGTACAGAAAATCAAACAAAATTTCACATGTCATTCCCCCAGTAAATGTCCTAATATTGAGATATAATCCAAGATGTTTACAAAGCCATAGCATTTGTATGGTGGCACTTTCCAGAAAAACACTTATATTTTGAAGCATTTGTTGACTTTATCTTCTTAAAATTATATATAGAATTTCCACACCTTTTCCATGTATCACAGCTCTTGAAGGTGTGGGTATTATGGTTCTAATTCCTTAGCAGAGGGCCTAATGCTGACTGTTTGAGTTTCTGAGTAGTTAGCTTATCACATTAATCTGATTGGTAACTTTATACACTTTTGTGTATTTGTTTGCTTAAAGGCATAAGCCAGAGGAACTCCCCACCATGAGAGCCGCCATTTTCAGCATCCGGACTCCACAGCTCATCAGAGCTCCACCCAGCAGAAGAGCTGATCACAAGCCCTGCTCGTCAGAGTCCCACCCTACAGCCATCTATTTCAAGCTCAGGTATGCCTGATCAAGAGACTCAGATACATGGGGCAGGGCTGCTACCAGCTCTCCCTATGCCCAGCTGACCATGAGGCACCCAGGAGAGAAGGCAGGCTATAGCCCTGGCCTGCCATCCCAGCAGAGTCTTGCAAGAAGCCAGAGGAACTTATACACCATGAGGGCTGCCATTTTCAACATCCAGACTACACAGCTCATCAGAGCTCCACCCAGCAGAAAAAATGATTTTTTTCTGTCTTACAAGGCCACAAAGTGGCCACACGGTTCATCAATAAATCCACAAGATGAGAGGCTACTACAACAGTATCCCACCCACATGTCAGAGCCTGGCAAGCTACCTGTGTCATATTTTATATGCCAAAAAAAAAACAGTAACAATTACAGACTTCATTCCCATGACCTAGTTTGAGACTGCTCATGTTCCTGGAGTGAGCAGATGCCCTTGGGCTACACTAGCATGTGACAGGACATATAGATATGTTACTGGTGCCCACTGGAGCAAATCGATGAACAGCAGGAAGACAAGTGATACAAGTGAAGTGAAAGGCATAAACATTTATGGATTTCAATGTCAAAGTTGTTAACAATGAGTAAGGCTCTGCAGAACTATAGAGGAAATGCATATGAAATGATAGAGGAGAGCTAAGATGCAGGACCATTGAAACAGAGATTAAAAACGCAAAGAAAACACAGAAATAAGGCAAGAAGAGCAAAATGAGTGTGAATCGTGTTCTAGGAGAAAGCAAGCAATAGCCAATGACCAGTGAGGGAAGCCCTGACCTCAGCAATAGAAATATTGTGAGTCAGAGCTTTCTGTGAAACAGTAAGGACAGAAAGGAGCAACCCAGGATCTCTTGGGCACAAAGCACCTGCCTTATGAGCATGAGACTAAGAGTTGGATCCCCAGCACCACCCGCGTGTACCAAGCTCAATCTCAGAGCACCACCTTTTGACCTCCCCAGCTCTACAACAAAAAGCACATCAAAACTGTGTGAACATTTAACTAAAGCATTCAAGCACCACAACAGTGTGTGAACCTCAGAGAACACCTCATCCAAATATGCCCAATGTCTAGTCATTGTGATAACAAAGGTGGAACACGAGAGAACAAGTGGAACTAAGGAGAAACCAAAATCGACAAACTGCAAATACTCCCCAGAGGCTGTTATGGAAAAGGGTCACCTCCACTTGGCTTGATAGCATCTACAGGAATTGCTACACAAGGGGGTAAACAATGACTGTGATCAGATGCCAGTTTGAACCTTGGGTTCCTCTGACTTCTTTCTAACGTGAAGAGCATGACTGTTTCTTGTGTTTGCAATCAACCCCTGTATATTTGAGGTGTTAAGGCATCATTATTAAGCGTTTGGCCATCCTAGGCTAATGACCAAGAGATTGCCACCCATTTTTCACCGTGATGCCTTGAACTTTCTGGTGCTATTTACCGATACTGAAGTTGTAGGTTCCTGCAAGTGTGTCTATTTTCAATGTTTCTGCTAAAAAGTCTTCCTTGACTACTTAGACTGACAGATTAATCTCCCTTCCCACAATTCAGATAAGCTCAATTAAGTTTTGGGGAGTTTTATAGGACTGTTCTTGATTTTATATAAAATAAAGTCATAAAATTTCCATCATTAAGAGTTTTCTGATTTTAGTGACCTTCATATGTTTAATTTTGCAAGAACAAAATCATTCTGCTTGATAGAATACATGAGAATAATCTAAAATAATTTAAAATCAAGAATCTATTTATTATAGCAAGTAAGTGGATATCAAGCTTAACACTGTGAGGCCTTAATATCTGGAGGTGTTTGTTGAGTCACTTCACCCTGAGAAATGACAAGACACCATCACTCACTACAGAGCCCTGCTCCCACCTCACCTGGAATGCACAAGGCTGACTTGGCAGTTGTCAACATTCCCATCTCTTTGCCCAAGGGCTCCTTTGACAAATGGTGACTGTTCTTTCCTCCCACTAATCGGGTTGAAAATTCTAGAAATGTAAAGGACCTTGGAGCAGCTCAAATAACCAAATAACCACTGACAGGAATTGGAGTATAAATTCCCAGACTCCTTCGCTCCCTAACACCATTACTCACATGCGTGTCCTACAGGGGCTCCCAGCCTCCCCACAGAACAATGCTCAGATTGATGACAACTGCTTTTCCTTGGTCTCCTTCTTTCCCCCATTCTGTTGGTCTCTCCTTGACCTCATAAAGAAGTAACACAAACTCAAGTCATTTTATTTCAGCTAAGCTTCAAGAGTTACCTCAAATTGGATAACATAAATATCTTTGATAATTTATTATTTCTGCTAAAATCTACAACTTTCTAGTTCTTACGAAACTGTAAACCTAACCAATTTTCAATCTTCTCAATATTTGACTTTAATATAGGCCTCACTCAAATTTTACTTTCTTTAAAAAACCTTTCTGTGCTCTTTCTTTTTTTAGGGGGTGGGGGATAGAGAGGGGAGGCACATCCAGCAGTATTCTGGGGATACTCCTGGCTCTGAGCTCAGGAATTATTCCTGGCAGGCTTGGGGGACTATATGGGGTGCAGAGGGGTCAAACCAGGTCAGCTATGTGCAAGGCAAATACTGTTTTCTCCTGCCCTTTTTTCTTACGGACTGAGCACTGAGTATCTCTGAGCACTGAAATTTATCACCATGCGAATAATACCTGGGTTCTTAACTGGTACTGTACCAACCAACACGACAAATTTTCTAATATTCCCCAAAGAGGCTCGGTAGTTAGGAGGACATTAGAATGATTCTATGCGACACACATTTCTTGAGATTTGCTCACCTCTTTCACCTTTCCTTTTCACCTTTCTCTTCCTTTCTTCCCTCTCTTTTTCAGTCCGGACCCCAAGTATTAATTTAATTGGCTGTCAGCCTTGGATCCTCCTTTACATTAGAACACCTAGGATATGACTTCTGGAGTAGCCACTGGCCCAGAGGAAAGTTTCCAATGGACGATGCTTTTCCTGGAGGAGTGGGTGAACCTCTTGTGGTGATTCACTTCCAGGAGCACTCTGAGGTGTGGCTCCTGCACAGACCATTTCAGATATGCTCCAAGCTCCTGTTCAGCAGGTTCTGAGCACCTTGCTGCACATAAGGGCCCCATCACTGTCCCATAGTCTTCTGTCTCCCCTGTCATCGTCCGTCTCCCCAAGATCTGGGCTCTCATACCTCAATGAATCCTGCCTCAGGCTCTGCTTCCTAGAGCAGAGGGAAGATAGTTCAGTGCCATCACATGGGATTTTTCACATCTACTTTATGCATGTTTCATCTCCAGAATTTACTTCTATCACATACACTGCTTGCTCCTGGACAATTTCATTTCACATCTAAGTTTGTTTGGAATGAATTCTGGATGGAAGATAATTACAACAGTCTAAGAACGGTTGTACTCATTCTGATTCTTTTTCTGCATTTCTTTTGATCAAACATGACCCAGGAGATGCAGACCCAGCCTCCATTAGCTGGAGACTGTTGACAAATGTTTGGGTGTTGGCCAATCAAATAGGTATCCACTTGGGAGCTTCTGTTTCAAATGTAGAGTGAGAAATAAGATGATCAAATATATCAAGAGACCCTTGCTTGCTGTTGTAAGATTTAAATGAGCCAAAGAGCATTTTAAGTATATAAAGGGAGTTTACATACACAGAAAGGATTGTCATTGCAATTCAGAGTTCTTGGCATGATTGTTTGCAAAAGCTAAGTAAATAGTGCTTTATTATTGTATCAATTTAGTGCTTTAGTGTATTTAGTGCTTCATTATTGTATCAATGTCTTAAGATTCTGAAACAGTAGGTCCAGAAACAGGATTTGCTGATCTCCTCCATCCTTCAGATGCTTTCTTTTTTTTATTATTATACCACCATAAGACATACAATTACAAAGATGTTCATGTTTGGTTTTCAATCATAGAGTGTCCCAGCACCCATCCCTCAACCAGTGTCCATTTCCCACCACTAATGTCCCCTGTTCCATCCCTACTCCCCAGCCTGCCTCAATGACATAAGAGGTACTTTGCCTCTTCTCTCATTCTCTGGCTCTCTCTCTCTCCCTCCCTCCCTTCCTTTCTCTTTGTCTCACTTCTCTTACACATTGTGACTTGCAATACATACATTTAGAGATTATGATGCATATCCCTTTGCCTACTTTCAATGCTCAGTTCTAGGCTGGTATTGTTATTTCAAACAATTATTAGCACATTGTTCCCTTTTCTGTCTTACCTAACCTCTGACTCCCACACACTTGTGGTTGATTCCACACACTGACAAGACCTTCTGATCCATGTTTGTCTGGACTTGGATATTGGTATCACACTATTGTTTTTACATCCTGCAAATAAATGCAGTCATTCTATATCTGTCCTTTTCCTTCTGGCTAATTTCACTCAGCATGATCCTCTCCTTGTTCATCCATTTATAGGCAAATTTCATAACTTCGTTTTCCTAACAGTTGCATAGTATTCCATTGTGTAGATGTAGCACAGTTTCTTTATCCAGTAGTCTGTTCTCGGGCACTCTGGTTGTTTCCAGATCCTGGCTATTGTGAATAGTGCTCCTATGAACATAGAAGTGCAGATGGTATTTCTGCTGTGTGTTTTTGGCCTCCCAGAGTATATTCCCAGGAGTGGTATGGCTGGGTCAAATGGGAGCTCAATTTCTAGTTTTTGGAGGGATGTCCATATTGTTTTCCCAGATGGCTGTACCAATCATCATTCCCAACAACAATGGATGAGACTCCCTTTCTCCCCGCATCCATGCCAGCACTCGTTGTTCTTGCTCTTTTGGATGTGTGCTAGTCTCTGTGGTGTGAGATGATACTTCAGATGTTTTTTTAAGAAAAAATATTATACCACCATGCGATACACAATTACAAACATGTTCATGATTGGGTTTCAGTCATACATTATTCCAGCACCCGCCCCTCCACCAGTGCCCTATTCTCACCACTATTGGCCCCAAATTTCCTCCTCCCACCCCCCAGCCTGCCTCTATAGCAGGCACTTTTCCTTTTCTTCTCTCTCTCTACAGATGCTTTCTTGCTCTTCTCTTATGCAGCATCAATGGAAGATGTGCCCAAAACCTTGCCCCTTGAGGTTATCCTGGTAACCTAGTTGCCCTCTGCTCATTTCCCAGCTTAGCCCTTTCTACTTGCCTAAAACTCAAGTGTCCTCACTTCATTAAGTGATGGCAATGGAAAATGACAGATTTGATTGGGCTTTGTCTTTACTACAAATGAAAAGTATTGATCCTATAATATTTTCCCATTTTATTGAATATTTTTTCAGATATTAATGTCTGGGCATCACAGCTTTCTATCTCAGTTCCACTGCTGTTGCCAGTCAGCCTGTTGGCCACACCAGGTTATAGTGGGCAAGTGCTAAGATGGCAAAATAAAGATAGTTTTTGTCGGGGTGCCACCAGGATCCCTGACAGTGCCAGGAAGCGAGTTTCCTGCTACCTCTGAAGCCGGAGGAGAATGGATGAAAACTCAGGAATCTGATGCAGTTTTAAAAGGGCTTTACTAACACAGGTTCAGATATACAATCCAAGGGCAGGGAAAACCTCCAGACTCTGGGTTCCCAGCTAGGCCCCAGCCAGGTGTAGGCCAAGATGGCTGCCACCTCGTGTTGAGGCCCAACAGAGAATGGAGAGGACAGAGAAGCAAAACGCCAAGGGAAGCCAAAATGGCAAAAAAGGGCTTTCTTTCTTCTTGCAGCTTATTTTATAGCTAGAAATCCCCCCAAACTCCCAGCCCAGCCCATTCTGGGCTGGGCTATCTAAAGATGAAAACAAGAAAATAGCTCTATAGAAATGTAGTAACTTCAGGAGACCATCTGGTTGTTTACAAGGACCCAGAGCTAATTCAAAGCCTCCTAGCAGAGCTGGGAGGAGCTATAAGCTAAATGTAACTTCCCCTGGCAGGGAGGGTCAAATGCTCTCAGGTAATTTCTCCCAGCACCTCACCTAATGCCTTGAGCCAAGATCTGCCTGGAAATGCCTTTATAGGGTAGAGAAGGGGGTTTCTGTTATGGCATGTCTCTGTACTAAAGACTATACTAATGCCAGTTAAATATTTCTCCAAGTCTTCACAAGAGTCTCCTCTACTTCACGGTAGTTTCGTATTTTAGTTACCTTTGAGTTATCAGGGAGCCATGCTTGCTTGCTTGGAGGCAAACAGCATTTCTCTCTGGTCTAATTACCTAGAGATCCAACGTGGCCAGGCAAATATGCTGGTAAGATCTAGCTAGTTCCACGATGATTGTGGTAGCATGAGAGAATATTTATACCAGCCAGTATAGAATACATGGTCAGATAAGACTGACACATTTAGACTACCCCCCCATCTATGAAGTGACCTGCAGGGAGGCAATCAAGGGCAGATGCAGAGGCTTAGGCTTTTAGGTGTCCTGCAACAGTTTTTCTTAGTAAACACTCATCACTGAAGGTTTCTATTTTCAATGATCTGTACTATTCTGTAAAGGACTTTATACCCAAGAATTCTCTCAGCAGCCTGTATCTATGCCTAAAGTTTCTACTAGGATGGATTTTTCCTCCTGGAGTTGCTAATTCTGGTTTATGGAATTTAAGCATAAGATAGAAAAATAATACAGGGTTTAATCTACTTCTTACACCTGTGGGAGGGCTAGATCCTTCTGGCCAAGGGACAGTAAGCAGAACTTAGGACAGTGAGCAGAACTGAGGATAGCTGAGCAATGGCAATAAGGCTCCATACAGTAAGGAGATAACATTCAACACTTTAACTCTCACACAATTCAATTTATGGCAGGTGACAAGAAAGGAGGGATGATAGTCTTGTGTTCTGAACACAGAGAGGATGGAAGCAAGAAGAGTCCTATGAAGGGGAGAAGCATGTCAGACTCTTGCCTCTGCAGGATGAAGACCCTGAAAACCCCAGTAGATATGTTTTCTCAGGAAGCAGGAATCTGAGTTCATGCCAAGGGCATGGGTGACTCTGAGCTAGAATGTGCTTACTGCAGGGTGCCAGAGTAATGATACAGTAGTTAAGGCATTTGCCCTGCCCACAAGCTACCAGGAATCAATGCCCCGCATCCCATATGGTCTCCCAAGCATTGCCAGGAGTAATTTCTGAATGCAGAGCCATGAGTAATACCTGAGAATCACCAGGTGTGGCCCCAAAACCAAACTAACAATAATAATAATAACAACAACAACAACGACAACAACAACAACAAACATAATTCCCAAGGGCTGCCTTCATTCTCAAGGGAGAAGCAGTGCTCGGCTTTAGGTTTGACCCAAGCAATAGTCACTCATAATGTGTCAGTCCTAGAGCTATGAATGACCTTCCCCTCTACTTTCATTTCGTTCATTTTCAAACTTACAGAAAATTTGTGAGGAAAGTAGTACAGTGAACAACCCTGAGTTCTCCGCCTAAATGTAGCCTAGATTCACCTGCCTGTGAAAATCATCTCCAGAGTAAGCCTCAGCTCAATTCAACAATTAACAGATTTGCCCCATTTATTCTCTCAGGTTCTAGCTCATCATTGGAAAATAAACTTCTTGTAATCTCTTGCTTTACTCCTAATCATTCTACCAAACATCCCCTGAGAATAAGAACATTCTCCTGGGGAATTATACAATGGAATTGTCTATTCTCCAATGGAATTATCATGCCCAGAAAAGGTACCACAGCTCCATAGTCTCATCAGAGTCAACAGGCTTCAATTTGTCCAATTGTCCCCCCAATGCCTCTTATGGTGGTTCATTTTTATTTTCTTGAATAAGGATCCAATTGGGGTTTCTGTTTGGGGGTTTTATGTCTCTTTAAACTCCTCTCATCTAGGACAGTCTCCTATTTATTGCCATCATGTTAACTTTTTGAGAAATTTAAGTCAGTTTTTCTTTTTCTTTTTTCTTTTTTATTTATTTATTTATTTATTTATTTATTTTGCAAAACATTGAACCTTCTGGAAAGATTCAATCTATCTGCATCCTGTTCTCATCTTGTCCCTGGGTTACATCCCCAAATGACATAACGGCTGTGCATGAGGATGTGTTGTTTAACCAGGGCATTCATGCTGATTATCTTTGTCATTCAGTGCCTCTAAGAGTAAATTACTCACACCAAATGGAAGACCTCCCCCTACAGAAAGAGCCTACCTCATGAGTGAGGAGCACATCTCTGTTCGTTTCTACCTCCTGATTTTCACTGCACAAGTATAGTCATTTGGGCTTTGGAAGCAAAGGGATATATTTAGAGCCCAGAGAAGATTCTGACTCTTCACCTCTTTTCACTTCATCCTGCTCAGTAAACAGGCACCTTCCCACCCCCTCAGTCCAGTTTCCTCATTTGGACAATGTAGTCAGTTTCTTCCTGAGTGTACTGTCTCATGTCCCATGTTTGGGTGGGCAATGACAGAAAATGTACAGTGGCGACATTTATAATATTATTACCTGGTCTTCTTTCCTCATTCTGCCACATCTCAAGTACTCAAGTACAATAAGTGCAAGAGAAGGGCACGATATGACACAGTTCCAAAGGTAAAATTAATTGGAGAGATAGCACAAGGGTTAAGGTGCTTGCCTTGCATGCCACCAATCTTGGTTTGGTCCATAGCACCACATTTGGTCCTTAAAGCACTGCCAGGTGTGATCCTTGAGCATAGAGCCAGGAGCAAGCACTGAGCATAGCCAGGGAAGGGAAAGGAAGAGAAGGGAGGGAAAAGGAGGGAAAACAGGGAAGGGAAGGGAAGGGAAGGGATAGGAGAGGAGAGGAGAGGAGGGAGGGAGGGGAGAGAAGGGAGGGGGAGGGGTAAGGGAAACACACAGGTTTCTGCCTTGGGTTTCCTCACCCCTGTTGCAAGTGCTCTATCTGTCTCTACTGCAGCTCTTTCTGAAAGATTAAAATGGTGATGCTTATGGGTGAAATAATGCAAGTGGAAATAGAAAAGAGACACTTTCTTGTTGTTGTTTTTTTTTCATATGAGATTAGACTCGATTGAAAAGCTTAATGAAAGGCAGGTTGAGATTGAGGGTGTAAGGAAATAACCCCTTTCACAACTTGTCCATCAAAGAAAAAGACCTCTGCAAGGAAGGCGGAGTAATATCTGTAAAAACACGTTTACACACATACCTTTTGACTTGGCAACTCCACTTCCAGGAATTTATCACATAGAGACATCTGTACAAAATTTATGAGCAAAGAATTTCTCTGCAAGTCTTTTTTATTGTCGGTATAGATTTAAAACCTGGATAAAACTTAAGTATCCATAATAGAGGGCTAAGTAAAAGAACATCTGTAAAAGAATATTTCATAGGGGCCAGTGAGATAACACAGGGGGCAAAGCACTTGCCTTGCACACAGCCAACCCTTGGCTCAGTTCCTGCTACCACATATGGTTCTTCAAGCACAGAGCCAGGAATGATTCCTGAGTACAAAGCAAGAGTCAGTCCAAAGCACAGCCAGTTGTGGGTCTAAAAGAGAAACAAAAAACAACAAATAATTACTACTATTTAGCTGCCCCAAAGAACCAAGCATAATATCTATGTGCTAATAAAACATGGGAAGACATATTATTGAATGTGTTATCATTAAAAAGTATTTAATAGCATAGGTAAATATTAAATAAGACAGTTTCAGTGTTTGTGTAGTATGGGTAAAGCCTAGTAAAATACATGTTATTAATAGCTTTCATCTTTCAGCAGTGGTAGGCATAAGGACAAAACTTTGTTAGCATCTTATTTTTTAAATCAGTTTCCATTTGAATGTTTTTGCTCTTGGGAGGGTCACACCCAATTAGTCTCAGGGGGTTACTTTTAGCTCTGCACTCAGAAATTATTCCTGGCAGTGGTCTGGAGACCAAATGGGATGTTGAAGATTAAACCTGGGTAGGCCACATGTAAGGCAAAAGTTCTGCCCACTATACTATCTCTCAGCACTCCCATCCCCACGTTTGAATTTAATAGACATTCGCTACCACTTTCTTTATTTTTGGGGGGTGAGGTTGGTTTTGATTTTTTGGATCACACCCCTGCAGTGCTCACGGATCACTGTTGTCAGGGCTCGGGGACTGTGTGGGGTGTCAGGGATTGAATCTAGGCCAGCCATGTGCAAGGCAAGCACCTTACACACTGCACTGTCTCTCTCGCCCCTAGCACCATCATCTTTATGAACTATCTGTCACTGTTTTGGAGGGATGGCATGGAGATGGTGTGTCCTAAGAATGGCTCTCCAGGGGTCCTCAGCCATGCAGTCAGCTTCTCCATGCAAAAGACAGAGGGTTCAGTGCCACAGAACCCTGAGCAGAGTCACTTTTTTTTGGGAGCCTCTAGAGCTGCACTCAGTAAGGTTAGGGGAACCATGTGGTATTGGGAATCCAACAGACGCCTAAGCCCATGTCCTATCTCTGACCTCCAACTTTTACAATAGCAATATCAAGGGGGTGGAGAGATAGTACAGTGGGTAAAGAGCTGCCTTGCAGGCAGTGGCCCCACGCTAGATCCCCTGCACCCTATATTGACCCCCACACACACACACACACACAGCATGATGAAGTCATCCCTCAGCTCAGAACCAGGAATAAACACTGAGCACAGTCTGGTATAGCTCAAAAACCAAAATCATATACATATAATTCCAGGATCATCCCCAAATTTTCCATCCTTTTCTTTCCTATAGAAAACACCAAACCCAAATGTCTCCCAAGGCTGAAAGCAAACAGTTGCAAAGAGAGAGGCATAGCCCATTTTCTGTAACAGTCTCTGTTTTCCTACTGTCTTCCAAAGCTCTAGCTTTTCTGCTCATGGCAGGAAGTCCTGCTGCGTGTGCAATTCCCATGTGGTCAAGGAGCTGCTCCCCTATGAAGTGACTCGGATCCAGGGTTCAGTCCTCAGGACCCTGGCTCGGGTCCAGGCTACAAAAACAATTGGCAGCGCAGGTGGGGCTAGAGGAGGGGCTGCCGGGGGGGTCCCTGTGGCTTTCTACTGGACTCCACAGCCACACTTGTCCCCCACAGCGCCCACTGAGATTTGGGGGGGTCTGCCCATATAAGCTAGAACAATTGCAGCTGAACTGATCTGAGACTACTGCAGTGGTAGGAGAAGCAAGTCAAGTAGTTCCAGCTTTTATCTGCATTTCTCTGTGAGCGCTGGCAGCCTCCTTCCTTCTTTCTAGTTTTCGTCCATGTGACTCCCACAGAATGTGGCCGGCAGGGTTCAGAGATGCCTGAGAAGCTTTGCTCCTGCACTGACTTCAAAACAACTAACTTCAGCTGGGAAAATAAAACATCTTCACAGTCAGTGCTGCCTTTCCAAAACGCTCTGGGGTCCCGGGTGAAATGTGTCTGAGAGTGAATGGTTGCCTGATCTGGGCTTCCTACGCTATTAGAAGGGATACAGTATCATGGAGCTGGTATGAGGAGTATGTCCTGAGGGTTGTTTTCAAGATAAGGAGATGGGCCGGAAATGAGAGGAAATGGGGAGAACAGTGATTCCCAGCACAAAAAGGGATCTTATACTACCAAAAGGGCTGCTTCACCCTGTCTCCACCCCTTGGCCTCTTACCCACACGAGGTGGGTAAGGGAAATCAGAACTGACGGGTAGGCGAAGGTGAGTATTAAGAATCTAAGAGGGTCCGTCCTTCCCATGGAGCACCTTTTCATAGGCAAAAGCCATGAGCAGAATTATTCCCCAGGTGAAGCCATGAGCTCTTCTACTTCTCTTCCCATTCACTGAATATTCCCTTGAATATTCACTCAGGGCATGGTTCAGAGGCAACAGTTCCTGCCTTGCAGATGCAAAACCCTGACTTGCATCTCCAGTGCCACCTACATACACTGAGCACAGTCCTGGCAGTTTTATTGTCTGGACTTTCCGGTGCACAAAGAATATATGACTGCCAGAACACTGAATTTGGATGTGACCGAGCAGCTGAAAAGTGCACCCCAAAGAGCACTACAATACAAGTGAAGGAAACAGCACAGCAGGAGTCACAGTGGGCACTGCACCCCAGGGATCGCTGGCGAGCACCATAACCAGATGTTCAAGGACCACAGCTAGGAAGTGAGACCCCCATGCATGTGAGAACCACAGCTCGATATTCGACCCCTTCCAAGCCCCACAACCAAATGTTGCAGGTGCCACATTCAAAGAATTTGGTGACACCCTGGTATATCACAACAACCACAGGCAAAGGAAAGAAAGGGATGCAGAATTGGATTTTAGAAAAGAAAATATTCATTTCTCCAAACATGTAGAGACTAGACTATGTCTCTCCTTTCAGAGCTGGGAGGAATTTTTGGGGTATTTTTCCTGCACTGTTCTCTGAAGCAAAGCTGCCTATATATTCATGCTTTCCAACTTGTTATTCCCATGAGAATCATCATGTGTCACCAAAAATGCCAATTTGTAAACAGCTCTCAGAGAGGTGGTGCCACGCAGAAATGGGTTTAGAAATACATGTGCAGAGGGTCCAGGAAGCGGCCCAGAAATCTATGTGTCCTCCAGCACTCAGGGAGTCTGGATCACACTAGGAACTTCACTCCTGGAGCATGAAGAAATGTTGAAATAACAAACAAACCAGTCTCAAAGATGTGACCAAACAAAAGGAGACCTCAAGGAACAGAGGCGTGGGGTCTTTAAAGCTTCGTGGCACATCGTTTGCTCTAGGAATTTTATTTTGAAGCTCAGGACATAGGATAGGTATCAACCATTCCTGCAAAGTCCATCCCCGAAGTGCCCACAACTTCTAACTTTGAGCTTTCCAGGAGATCCCTTAATGACATCAAGTTTCAATAAAGATGAATAACTCACCTGAACAGGATTAGCAGAACAATAGATGAAGGACAACCATGCGAGCAGGCAGGCTTCCGGAAAGGATTCAGCACAATCGACCATGTCCACACAGTAACCAAGCTCATTGAGGTTTGTAGGGAGTACAAGATACCGCTCTGTCCAACGTTCATTGATTTACAGAAAGCCTTTGATTCTGTGGAGACTGAAGCAGTCATCGAAGCCCCTAGCCAAACAGGGTGTTCAAACCCAATACATCAAGATCCTTCGTGAGCTGTATTACGGATTCACCACCAGGATCTCACCATTCTACAAAGAAGTGATCATTGATGTCAAAAGGGGTTCAACAGGGTGACACCATTTCACCAAAACTCTTCAGTTTTGAAGAGTTCACCCTCGAGAACATCATGCGACAATTAGAATGGGAAGGAATGAATGGGAGTGAAGATAGATGGTTGGCAACTTCACGACCTCTGCTTTGCTGATGATGTCGTTCTAATAACACCAAACATTATCCAAAAAGGCACAAATGCTGGCTGACTTGAACCAAGAATGTGGAAAGATAGGTCTACAGCTGAATCTAAAGAAAACCATGTTTATGAAAAATGAACTAGTTCCAGAGGGCCCATTCACTCTCAATGGAACAAACGTCTCTGAATGCAGCAGTTATGTGTACCTAGGTCGAGAAATCAACATGATGAACAACCTAAAACCTGAGCTGCGCAGGAGGAAGAGAGAGCAGCATGGAATGCCTTCAAAGGCATCAAAGAAATAGTTAAAAGGACAAAGAACCTCCGGCTCCGGCACATTTCTTTGACTCCACCGTTCTCCCTGCATTAACATATGCCTCAGAGACCTGGGCCCTCTGAAAGCAGGATGAGAATGCTACTCGGGTCTCCCAGAGAGGAATCGAAAGAGCTATGCTTGGAATAACACGCCTCACTCAAGTGAGAGAAGAAAATCCGGAGTTCTGACCTCCGTCGCTATTCCAGAATCAGAGATGCTGTCTCGTTTGCCAAGGCATCAAAAATCAGATGGGCTGGACATGTAATGCGATTTGGAGACAACCGCTGGACTAGAGCCATTACCGACTGGGTCCCACGGGATGTCAAAGATCACATGGCCACCCACCTACAAGATGGTCAGACTTCCTTGTCAAGACCCTGAAGGAACGGTTTGAGGCTCTTCATATTCCTGAATCAACCAGATGCCATTGGGCTACATTGGCACGTGATAGGGTCCAATGGAAATGTTACTGGCGCCCGCTCGAGCAAATTGATGAATAACGGGATTCAAGTGATCAAGTAAAGTGAACTCACTTGAAAGTCAGTTTTCTGATGGAAAGTGTTTAGACACAAGCTAGCAGAGCAAGGGTAAGGTAGGGACCTCAGCTAGTCCTTCCTGCATCTATTTCTCTATGGAATTTCTACATCACTCATGGCGCCCAAGTCCCTGGAACCCTATCCTCTTCTGGGAACCCCAGACTTCTAGATCTACTGGTCTATTCCATAGCTCTGTTTGGAGCCTGGTAGACGTCTCAGAATTAATCTAATGATTGATTCAACGTGCTTTCACTCATCACCCTTAGCTCTGCTGTCACAGTAAATGCACTCCCATGGTTTAATCCAAAGTCAAGGGTCTGGGTTGACTCCTGTTTTAGAGCTAATAATCGATGCTTTGCATTTTGTTCATCTTGGTTTACTCATTTTGTTCAACAATCCCTGGAAACACAGGTTTTTAACCTCCCTTATTTCCAGTAAACAGGGTATCTTAGGGAGAACAGGGGATGCCATCGAAAGTGGTAAAACACATGACCTAAATGTACAAGACTTCTTTCCCTGAAATCACTCTCACACACACACACACACACACACACACGCACACACACACACACACGCACACACACACACACGCACATGCACACTCAACTGCTTTCTTAGGCCGTTTCCTGTTTTCCAAGAAAACTTCAGACTCTGGTTCCTTGGAGGCAGAGGCAGAGGTGGAAGTTACCCACCGGAAGTTTATTAGGGAGTGATTTTAGATTCATACCTGTGCAGGGAGGGGAGAAGGCAGGATTGTACCAAATGCCCCCTTCTGTAGCAGAGTTATGGGGGCCAGGATACTCATGTTATGAACAATTTTTAATGTGCTCAACTATTTTACAATCTTTTCACAAATGAGACATCATAATTTTTTAAAAAGTGTTTTTCTAAATCTGAGAACTGTGGATCACAGTGGGTAGCCTGAGAAAAGTCTCTAACATGGACTTTCTGGCACAGTAACTTAGGAATCTTTCCAACTCTCCACACTTCAATTTACTCATCTATGAAAATGGGCGCTGTGATGTCATGTATCTCACATGGTCGTGGTGAAGTTTAATTGAGGTTATGCATGCACAGAAGTTAAATGGTCCACCTGCCTTCACATCTGGAACTTCAGAACAAGGCGGAAGACCAGTCTTGTCAGATAGAGTCAGCTGTGGTGTCACACTGCGTGAGGATGAACCTTAGGGCCAGTCGGGGTATTCTTATAGGAGGAGCCACAGGGACACAGTGGAGAACATACACAGACATGTGTGCACAGGGACATATATGCGCTGACATGTGCCAGCATGGATGAACACTCAGACATGGGCACACAGATGTGGGCACACACTGACATGCACACACACAGGGAGATATCTATGTGCACATATAGGCCTGGGGAGAATACTTATGTGCACATACATGCATGGGCACACATGTGAGAGAAACAGACTCGTTCACACCAAGGCATGTGCACACACATATGGGCACACATGAGGAGAACACACAAACATTTGCACACTCAAACATAGGTGCACACCAATGAGGGCACACATAGGGCAGAGGGACCCTGTGGCAGAGTCTGGAGCAGTGCAGGTGCCAGCAAAGCACCCATCAGACCTTTGGATACTGGCCCCCAATAGTAAAAGGATAAACTGCCTCTAAGTCCTCGGTTTATGGTGCTTCCCTGTAGCCACCTCTGGAAACTACAGGGCTGTGCAGAGCTTGTCAGAACCTAAGTTCCAGCAGGTACTCCTGGAACTTTAGTGATGAATGTCAGGTCAATTCAAACATTGGTATGGGTTTGACTTGGAACCTCCGGCAGCTGTTCTAGTGCTGCCCAACACTTGAGTGATACTAACTACCCTATATGTTGCCTGCAGGCTCCAGCAGATAGAAGCAGAATTTTAAGCAGTTTCTGTGTCTCCTACAGCACCAAGCACTGCAATGGTAAGATTTGAGTGAGCCCTGGATAAGCTAGAGATGATTAGCAGGAGCTGAGGAGACTAGTGATCCTATGGGGTTGGAAATCAAGAAGTAGCAGAGATGGGAGAAGAGTTGGGTGAAGGGGGCCGATTCGGGTGGCTCAGAGAAGCAGACTTCATCCAAGGGATCTTGGTAGTTGAGGCTTGAAGTACTTCCTTGTGAGGGAAGGCAAATGAGAGTAGGGTTTCCAAGTGAATGCAAAGACTTAATTGTTATGGCCTCCAGGAAGTGCCATGGGGTTTGAACTCTATCTGTAGAAATAAGGAGAAAATGTGAAAAGTAATATTTCTTTAATGTATTCTTTGGGGAGGAATAGTCAACTATCTTTCCTCAAAGAAGGCTTTGACTGGAAAGTCTCAGTGTCATCAGAGATCACCCTGAGGCTATTGACTCCTCTGGGGCCTTCCAAGCCTTTTCTGAGGTCTTAGGTCAGGCAGAAATCCAAAATCTGCCCAACCTCAACTCTTCTCTTTGTCCCAGAGGTTGGGACTTGGAATTGGGGTCTGGATGCTAAGAAAAGAGAAGGCAGGAAGTTTCTAATAGAGTACAGTAGAAACAAAGTTATTTTCTAGATAGAAAAAGTACTGAAGGGAAGAAATGCAAAGAGTTGGGCTTCCTTGCTCTGTGACCACTGAAAAGACACAGGCCCACCCCATGTAAAACATTAGATAAGCAAACAGAGCTTCCACACACCTGTATTTCTGCAATTCTGGAAATAAAGATGGCAAAAAAATCTGGCTGGGACCTCAGAGGAGAAGAGGAGGCTCTGACCTCCCACTAAGGGATGAAATAGAATTCCAGTGTGTCCTGAATGACTCAAACAATGAAGATGTTCAAGTGACTGAACAGGGGGCCGTTCCTAAAGCCAGCACTTGGGGTGCTCTGGGACAGACTTGGGTGGTGATGAAAGCGAACACAAAGATCAGAACCCAGTCCTGCCAGAATCACTGCTGTCTCTGTGCACACTTATTATGTATGTATTTATATAGATACATTTACGTATTATATGTATATAGTATTCTCATTGCATACAATGTTTTTCCTTCAAGTCAACTTTGTTGAAATATAATTTCAATGAAATAAGATACATTCATACTTGTTTTGTTTTTGCTGTACTTCTTGCTCCATCCAAATACGCTCAAGGCTTACCCCTGGCTCTGTACTCAAGGATTACTGCTTGTGGAGTTGGGAACCATATGTGGTACCAGGCATCAAATTCAGGTTGGCCATGTGTAAGGCCGGTGCCCTCTTCACTGTACTATTGCTCTGGCCCCTCAAATCTATTTTAACATGTACAATTTGTGGAACTCCTTGCAGCCAAAAATATAAAACATTTTGGGGACTTGCCTTGCGTAAGACCTGGGTTCAATCACCAGCACCCCATATAGTTCTCAAAGTCTGCTAGGAGTAATTCCTGAGTTTAGAACCAGAACTAAGTCCTGAGCACCACCGGGTATAGCCAAATTCACACATGCGTGCTTACCACACACACACACACATACACACACATTATATTATTATATGTAGATATATACACATTTGTGTATATATAGAAAACATATATACATATATATATATATATGACATTTACTTCACCCCAGAAAATTTCTTGTGTTGTTTTTTAGTCAATCTTTCTAGCCCCTCCCCATCCCCAGCCTTGCACCAGGCAACTCCTGATCTGCTTTCTGTCATCACAGATTAGATTTGTCTTTCTGCAATTTCATATAAGTGAGATCATACAGTACATGCAGTCCATACTCTGATGTGTAAGTTTGCTTTACTCAGCATCATGTTTTGAGGCCATCAATCCCGCTGTGTACACACGTCATTGTGAGCTTTCTGTTGTCACTGCTGGCTGATCTTTCATTGTGACTATAACTGTGTGTCCCTCTACCTACCATTGTTTCTCCTTCTGACTCTTCTGAATGCTTCTATGAGCATTTGTCTCCGTATCTTTCTGTGGACATGTTTTCATTTCTCTGAATTAAATACTAGGGGTATTCTCCAAAGGATACTTTTATAGGAAGCTGCCAGGCCATTTTATATTCTGATTGCATGATTTTTGGTGAGCAGCCCTATGGAGTTCCTGGGGAAAAAGCAAAAGGCTCGGCCAGTGACTGGTCGTGTCCTACCTAGCTCCTAGGGCCTGCTTGCCATGCAGGCGGCTGTGCCTGCTGGACTCGAGCAAGGATTGGGGGCCCCACCCAGTCCCCAGCCTCTGGGCTTAGTGGGTGTGAGCCTGAGCTCCAGCCACAAGACAGAGACTCCAGATCCACGGCTACACAGGCGCGCGGTGGCTGTGCCACCGTGATTTAATCTTAGACTCAATGTATTTTAGCACCAGGTCCTTTCAGGATCTTTCTCATTTGTACACTTCAACAATCATTCTATTTGCATCAAACTGGAGAGCTTATGGGGAATGAGGAATTATGAGAGACTCACACACATGGGGCAGAGCTGCTACTTACTCTCCCTGTGCCCAGCTGATCACGAGGCATCCCAGAGGGATGGTGGGTTCTAGTCCTAGCCCGCCACCCTAGCAGAGCCTCACAAGAAGCCAGAGGAACCCCCCCACACCATGAGGGCTGCCATTTTCCACATCTGGACTCCCCTCTTGTCAGAACTCCACCCAGCAGAAGAACAGATTGCAGCCTGGCGTGGCTGTGTGGTTCATCAATAAATGCTCGAGTTTTTGAGGTGACTAGAAGATTATCCTACCTACACGGCAAAGCCTGGCAAGCTACCCGTGTCGTGTTTGACATGCCAAATACCAGTAACAATTATAGACCTCATTCCCATGACTTGATGGAATGGTTTGAGGCTCTTTATGTTCCTGGAGCAGGCAGATGCCCTTGGGCTATCTCGCATGTGACAGGACATATTGAGATGTTACTGGTGCCCGCTCAAGTAATCGATGATCTACAGGAAGTCAAGTGATCACGTGATTGCATGATTTTACTTTCCTACTAGTGATGAGAGTTGTTTTTGCTCTGCATCTTTGCCATGGGCTTTAATTTTATGCAATTCAATGGATGCATGTTGGTTTCTTTTCATGTACTTTAAATTTGCATTTCTCTGTAGCCAATGATATTGAATACTCTTTCATATGCTAACTGGTTGTTTTTATATGAAACCTCTGTCCAAATCATTTGATTTTTTTTATTGGATCATTTTGTGTTATATGTACTTTTAGTACAAATGCATTACCATAGCATTGCACATATTTAAATATGACTGGCACCATGAAAAGACTCTTATTTTCCTCATTAAAATTTTTTGGCATCTTTGTCAAAAAATCAATTGACATTACACATAGTTACCAACTTAGATTGGTTCAACCTACAATTTTATTTTTACTTTACACTGATGTGAAAGCAATTCATATTCAGTAGAAGCCATGCTGTGACTTTTGAGTTCAGAAATTTTTTTTTGGCTCTGTATAGTATCCAATAAATTACATGAGATATTCGGTATTTTTATGAAGCAGACTTTGTATTATATGATCTTTCCCAGCTGTAGATGTCCAGATGTCAGTGTTCAGAGTGCATTTAAGGCAGGATAGGAAAAGCTATGATGTTCAATAAATTAAATGTATGAAATACATTTCATTTAACAATAATTTTCAATGAATAATGAAGTTACTAGAACCTGACATAAGTTAAGGAAGATTATATTTCTGAATTCCGTTGTTTCTTCCATTTGCATGAGTATTTTTATACCAATATCACATATCTTAATGACTATAGCTCTATCATTAAGAAACCTAAGGCAAAGAGCATCTGTGTCAGAAGTATTCCTAAGATTTTCTGGAGAAATTAATGTGGAGCGTGTCAGGAAGAAAGTGCTGGGCTGGGTGACAGGCCCTACTGAGCCTTAGGCTGTGGCTACAGGTAGCTTGCAGCCCTTCCCAACTGTGAAGCCAAATGGCCCACCCGAAGAGCTGCATTTCAATAGGGTCATTTACCTGGTTTCATCTCTAGAAGATTTTGGCTGCTTCTATGTATAAAATAAGCTAGGAAAATGGAGAAGTCTCTTTTCTTTTTTCTTTTTCTTTTTTTTTTTTTTTTGCCTTTTTGGCTTCCCTTTGGTTTCTGCTTCTCCTCTCCACCGCTCCCTGTTAGGGCTTAACACATGGTGGTGGCCATCTTGGCCTAGGATTCTAAACCTACAGGTGGCCAGGACCCAGCTAGGAACCTACGTCCAGGGTTTTTCTTGTTGTTGGATTGTATACCAGAGCCAGTGAGAGTAAAGCCTTATTTTTTTTAATTTTCTAATATTTTCATTTTTCTTTTAATTTTTATTATACCACAGTGAAACATAGTTACAAAGGTGTTCATAATTGGTTCTTGGTAATACAGTATTCCAGCACCCATCCCTCCACCAGTGCCCCATCCCCACCACCAGTATACCCTCTTTTTTAATTAATATTTTATTATACCACCGTGAGATATACAACTACAACGTTGTTCATGTTTGGAGGTTTCGGTCACATAGTGTCCCAACACCCCGCCCTCCACCAGTGCCCATTTCCCACCACCGATGTCCCCCATTCCCTCCCCCTCCCATAGCCTGCCTCCATGGCGGGTTCTTTATTTCTTTTCTCTCTCCCTCTCTTTTCCTTCTCTTACATATTGTGGGTTGCAATACATACACTTAGAGGCCATCATGTGCATTTCTTTGCCTGTATTTAAGGCTCGGTTCTAGGTTGGCATTAGCCCTTTCAACATTTATTCACACATGATCCCTTCTCTGTCTTACCTAACCTCTGACTCCCAGATTTTTTGCGGTAATTTCCACTTTTGGTAAGACATCCTGATCCACGTTTCACCTGACATTGGATTTTGGTATCATAATATGTATATATGTATTTATGTCATGCAAATAAATGCAGTCATTCTATATCTCTCTCTTTCTTTCTGACTAATTTCACTCAACATGATCCTTTCCATGTCCATCCATTTATAGGCAAATTTCATAACTTCATTTTTCCTAACAGCTGCATAGTATTCCATTGTGTAGATGTACCACAGTTTCTTTATCTAGTTATCAGTTCTCAGGCATACTGATTGTTTCCAGGTTCTGGCTATTTTGAATAGTGCTGCTATGAAAATAAAAGTGCGGATTGTGTTTCTGCTGTGTGTTTTTGGCTTCCCAGGGTATATTCCCAGGAGTGGTATGGCTGGGTCAAAAGGGAGCTCAATTTCTAGTCTTTAGAGGAATGTCCATATTGTTTTCCAGAAAGGTTGTACAAGTTGACATTCCCAACAACAATGTATGAGAGTCCCCTTTTCCCGCATCTATGCCAGCACTTGTTGTTTTACCCTTTTGGATATGGGCCAGTCTCTGTAGTGTGAGGTGATATCTCATTGTTGTTTTGATTTGCATCTCTCTGATGATTAGTGATGATGAGCATTTTTTCAAATGCCTTTTGGCCATTCAATTTCTTCCTTGTCAAAGTTTCTGTTCATCTCTTCTCCCCATAGAGAGTAAAGCCTTTTAAAACTGCGCTGGATTCCTGAGTTTTCATCCATTCCCTGCCGGCTTCAGAGGTAGAAGGGAACTTGTTCCCTGTTGTCGTTGGGGACCCCAGCAGCTCCCGACAGTGCTGCCTGATAAATGACTTCTCTTAAGAAAAAATTCTCAAGTAACTATGGATATGATTCAATAGCGAAGCTCTTGCCACATGCATGTGAACCCTAGAGTTTCATCATTTCCCTGCCTCCCCACCGCCATAAAAATATGAGAAATGCTTGATTAAAACATTAGCCCTTGCCTTGTGGTTTAGCTATCAAGACACCTACAATTTATTTTAGTCTTATTTGGTTGTAAGGAGAATTAAAATTTGTAAATTTTGAGAGTGAAGTGAGAAGTAAAATGTTCCCTAACTTTCTCAGAACTTCATAATAATAATAATTTAGTCTAAATAATAATTTAGTCTTATTTTGTTATAAGGAGAATGAAAATTTGCCAAGGTGAGTGAAATGATAAATAAGAAAATCCTAAATTTCTCAGAATCCCTGGGCAATTCCTCCAGAGACTGTGATTCACCATTTCAAAGCAGCTCTCCTTCCTCCTCGACCACTTTGATAAACCTGTAATCTCTGGCCAAATTACTCATGAAAGGAGAAGTCTTTGTGTGTGGGGTTAGAAGTAGGAGTTGTGAAAAATAATTCTTGTGGAAAGTAAAGTGGGGTCATTGGGAATATGAGTACACAGTGTGAAACATGAAGACAGCTCTTCTAAGCCTATCACCATGCTAATGTCTAGCAATCACATACAGTGAGGCCTTGGTTCCTCAGAT